>PVIY010013447.1:0-55238 GCA_004026745.1 Myrmecophaga tridactyla
GACTTTCTTTTATAAACTTGGCGGTGATATTAACATATGCATTTTACTTTTTTATACTGAAATGTGTAATTATTTGGAAAGTCTGCATAATTCAGTGAACCGATATTTTCCAAATGATCAATATATTGCGTTACAAAATCTTGCATAGATAAAAGATCCACTCAAAATGCAAGATAAATAATAATTTTTAAAGTGACTGAATATGAAAAGTTCATTCAGATGATAACAGACTCATATTGCACCTAATATTTTGGTGTAGTATCAAAAAAATAATATCCACAATTATCTGAAAAGACTATTATTTGGTTTGGTAAAACTGATTAAATGGAATATGCCAGAAAGGAACTGGTTTTTAACAATGGGGGTTTATTAAATTACAATTTAAAGTTCTTAGGCCAAGAAAATGTCCAAATTAAGGCATCAACAGGACAATACCTTCACAGAAGACCAGCTACTGGAAGGCACAGGCTCCTCTGTCAGATAGCCAGGCACATGATGACATCTGCTGTTCTTTCTCTCCCAGGTTTCATTGCGTTCAGCTTCTGGCTTCAGTGGCTTCCTCTCTGAGCTTCTTTGTGTTTCTCTCTTTTAGCTTCTTTCTTAGTTTCTGTGGACTTTTCTCTTTCGTCCTCTTATAAAGGACTCTACTAAGAGTATTAAGACCTACTCTGGAGCACTTCTCAACTGAAATAACCTAATCAAAGGGTCTCATCCATAATAGATCTACACCCACAGGAATGGATCAAAATAATATGATCTTTTCTAGGGTACATACAGCTTCAAACTACCACAGCTATTAAAATATTCTTTATTCAGTTACTTATCTGTGTCGTGTCAGGCTGGATTTTCATTACATATTTCAACCAGAAAGTCATATGGTGACAGATTACATGAAGAAGCTTATATGAGAATCCCATTGTCTTCTATTAAGCCAGACCAAATATAAAATCAAGCCATTGCTCTAAAAAATTTATTTTGTTTTGGAAAATGTATTTTTTTAAATGTTAACATGTATGTTAGTTTGCTAAAGTTGCCAAATGCAATATACCAGAAATGGAATGGCTTTTAAAAATGGAACTCATTGCATTACAAGTTTACAGTTCTAAGGCCATGAAAATGTCCAAATTAAAGCACCAACTAGAGGTTATCTTCACTCAGGAAAGGTCGATGTTGTACAGAACACCTCTGTCATCTGGGAAGGCACATGGCAACCTCTACTAGCCTTTTCTCCAGGCTTCCCATTTCATAAGGCTTCCTGGGGGCATTTTCTTTTTGTATTTCAAAAGCTCTTTGGCTGTGTGAGCATCGAAGCTTTTTTTAAAAAATGGTTCCCTCTTAAAGGACTCCAGTAAGCAACCCCACCATAAATGAGTGGAAACACATCTCCATGGAAACTATCTAAACAAAAGATCCAACCCACAACTGGGTAAGTCACATCTCCATGGAAACAACTTAATCAAAGAGATCCCAGCCAGTAATATTGAATGAGGATTAGAGAACATGGCTTTTTTTGGGATACACAACACGTTCAAACCACCACAACATATATGAGCTAATTGTTTTGCTTTTAAATGGCTTTGTAAGTAAACATTTAAATTTTTCCCTTATGTACTTACATTTTTCTGTTAAGTACTCTTAAAGTATATTTTCTCAATACAGTACACATAAATATATAAAAGCCACACAAAACTCTTTGGGTCTTGAATAATATCGAAAAGTGCAAGAGGGCCTAGGAATGAAAAATTGGAGAGTCTCTAGCCTAGAATATGTACTGAAATGTAGAATTCTGAGTCCTAGAGTATGTGTACATCTTCCAATTTACTAAACATGGCATACCATATAGTTCTGTTTCTATGCATTTTTCAGGGTTGTATGATGAAAAAATAATTTAGTTCTTCTTTAAGTGTAATATGCAAATGTGCACTAATTAATTAACATCTCTGAGCCTTATGTTCATCATCTGGTACATGGGAAAATTAAGACGTGATTGTGAAGAATAAATGAAATTATGTGCAAAGCAAAATACCTGACAGGATCAGCAATTAGTAGATGTGAAAAACAGAAAGCTGAAGGAAATTTGACAAAAATGCTAACAGTTGTCAGTTTCAACTACAACTGCTTCTATTTATTTTTAATTGAACAGTTGTGGATAAAATGTGCTAGAAATAAATCATTGACACTTTTTAAAGATTTCAGGAGACAGGGACTTTATTCTGGGCTGTGTCATTAACTTATAACTGGGCTTTTTACTTCCTTTTCAAGTGTGATATTTATCTACCTAATTGTTCAGTATATTTCACTCCAAATTCTGTGATTTTTTGCATTTTTTTAAAGGAATCTATTAGGAAGGAAGGTTTTGAACAATTTAAACAAGGTGTGATTCTTTGTGTGTGCCTGTTGGTTTTTTGTGTGTCATATTTTTAAGTTTCTGTTCAAACCTTTTGCATATTTATTAATTGTGCAGTTTATCTTCTCATTGAGTTAAAAATCTCAAGAGTTGGCCAAGATGTAATATAACTCGAGCACTCATACACTGCTGATGTGAATTTAAAATGGTACAAACGCTTTGAAAAACTGTCAGTTTCTTAAAAAGTTAGACATGCACCTACCATACCAAGCATTCCTTTTCTAGGTATTTGCCATAAGGAAAATAAACATCTATTTCTTGGGTCATTTTAAATACTGTCAGTGATATGTTCTCATAGCTTGATTAAGTAAGATCAAGCCTACTGCATTTATCACAGAACTCTTCCATCAAAGATAAGGATAAAGCATACTTTCAATATAGCACTATTTTGCTGCATTGCTTAATGGTTAATGAAATCATGTTACAATAATGAGACATAAAAACAAAACAGATGCCCATATATATGCATATACACATGTAAGTATGATATATACATGTGGATGTATGTGCATGTGTGTAGCTTTAAAGTTATTTTCTAGAAATGATTCTATTAAACATACTGTAATTTATAAAGTTAACACATTTTCTCCCTTCCAGTTTTAAGGGTAATTATAATAAAGGTATCCATTCACTGATGTCTTTTTGAATTATTGTTTGATAATTGCTTAAATCATTTTAGTGATAAATCTAAAGCAGGTGATAAAATTATTGTGGTTATGACTTACTATATTTTTGACCCCTCAATATTTGAACCTCTTATACACAGAAAGAGGGTTATCCTGATTCTGCTTCATTAAAATTTTATTTGTGAACAGCCTAAACCAGATGGATAACTGAGGGACCAGAGATGGCTGTGTAGCTCTACTACAATGTTACCCTGTGGCAATAATCAACTTTTTAAAAATTGCAGAGAGTAGTTGCTTGTATGTGAAGAGCTTTTAAAAATAATTATTTATTTTATAAAATATATTAAAATGTCTTCCTGATAAGGTTTTTCTGAAAATGAACTAAAATCCATAATTATCCAGATTTTCTTAGCTTTACCTAATGTCCTTCTTCTGCTCAGGATCTCATCCAGGATGGCACATTACATTGAGTAGTCATGTTTCCTTAGGCTCTTCTTGGCTTTGACAGTTTCTCAGACTTACCTTGCTTAAATGATCTTGAAAATTTTTAGTAGTATTGGTCAGGTATTTTATAGAATGCCCTCAAACTGAAATACATCTGATGTTGAGAAAAGCATCTAGATTATGCTTTGTGGGGATTAGGATTACAGAGTGTGGGGTGGAAGGAAACAGAGAGAAAACGCTATTCTCATCATATCCCATAAAGGGTGCATAATCTGTATGACTTATCACTGATGATGTTAACTTTGATTATATGATTGAGATACTGTTTGCTGGATTTTTTTATTGCAAAATTACTCTTCTTTCCCCCTGCCATACTTTACTCTTTAGCAGGAAGTCACTATGTACAGCCCACACTTAAGGAGTATTCTCCACCTCCTTGAGGGCAGAGTAGCCACATAAATTATTTGGAATTTTCTCCATGGGAGATTTGTCCACTAGACCTCATTCATTGATTCAATCATTTTTATATTACATAGATGCATGCTGCTAAGGCTTTTCATTGTTTAGCGAATTTCCAATGGATGCATTCTGGGTGAAATTTACTCAGACAATAGAGAAACTCATATTGGCTCATGAATTCTATAGTTGATTCTCTGGAGCAGTATACAAGTTGCGATCTCAAGGAATTGTGTAAATTAAAATTTCTCCGATATACTGGGTCACTAGGCCATTTGGCCAGGAATTAGAATGAAAGTTTGACCTCAGATTCAGGAACTGTGGGAGATTGCCTATCTGTGGCCTGGATGTTGATAGATTTCAAATTAAAAATTTCAATGGTTTTAATTCTCCGTGACTCAAGAGAAAGTTACATTTCTCATTATCCATCATTTACTCCTTACTCTGAATGATTTTCAAGGCTTTTTTTGATAGTATATTCATAAACAGGTAACTGAATATTTTTTCTTTAATTATTTTTTTAATATGAACCCCTGAGCACTTCTGTCAGGATGGATATTACTGCTGTTTCTCAGGAATCTCCTCTGCCACTTTGAAAGCCTTTGATTTGGTATTGGCCATTTTTATTCCTTTAGCTTTCTAACACTAATTATGAGGTTTAAGTTTTATCTCTTTGATCCCCTCCAGCAGTTGTTTCAAGGTTGATCTTCTTTGACTTCTTTATGCTTATAAGACCTTTGAAGTTCTTTTCTTTCTAATTTTTTTTCTGAATATGATTGGACAAAAGTCTTAAAAGTGAATTGCTTATTGTGAGAGTCACCTTGATTTGTCCTTTGAATTTTCAAAGTTTTATTTCCCAATCTTTTGACTGATAATTTATATTTTAAAGAAATTTTTATCCCAATTGCCACTTAATTAATACAAACACGAAATGATGACTATTTATTCAGGAAAACATTTGACTTTTTCTACTCCACTATTACTTTCATCTGCATTATAACTCTGCATGGAATTGCATTCATTGTGTTGACAATCTCTACATCCTAATTTAGTATGTAATATTAAGTAACAGCTTTACCTCTTAAAGATAGTAAGGAAACATTCTAATTGGAATCTGTATTCTACATGTGTGCATTTGTATATATTTATAATGGAAAAGTTCATTTTATATATGCATTAGAATAAATAACATATTTTAGAATATAACATTTTATGCAGAAAAATGCACTTTTTTTCCAACTATGCTTCTCAGGTGCACTTTCATTTTCTCAAAGAATTAGTTAAATTCACTATTTCCACCAAGTCTTTTTTACTTTCTATTATCCTAATGGTTATATTTTATATAGAATCCTTTTTCCCAAATCACAAAATAGAGAGAAAAGTAAAAGCAACAATAACAAAAACACCCACCTGGCCCACATAATTGCAAATCTTTTTAATAAGGAATATTAACACTAGCATAATTTCTGGGATTTTTGAGATTACAATTTGTTAATAACAAAAATTAATTTATACTTTTGCTTACTTCTGATTGTATTATCTTTTACCATTTTAAAATTTTAAACATATTTTAACATTTTCCTCATTGTCATTCTATACATGTTGAGCAAGCAACAGTAACAACAAAGAATTCCATCTCATTTACCTGTGCAAAATATGATCAAATAAAGCCAAAATCCATGGAATACTATCATCTTTTCAAGAAGTAGCCTTAAGCATAATAGGGAATATAACACATTTTAAAATTATTTAGAAACTTCAATCATCTCTTTCAAGACAACAGAGATATTTGATTTTTGCTTAACCAAGGTATTTAAAGAAAGCAAGTTGTGACCTGAGTATTTATTTCCAAGATGGCTTAGGAATTCCCATGAATGCTTATAATCTGTTAATGGTCACAAAAGAGGAGAAGACAGCATAAAACCTGATCTTTGGTGAAATCACTTTATCTCAAAATTGCATAAACATAAATACATGAATTGATAATCAGTAAGATTCAGTAGGACTTTTGAGGAGGCTATTTCAGTTAGGGCAGAACCTGTCTCATTCAGAATGGGTCTTCATCTTCTTACTAGAGTCTTTTATAGATGGAATGAAGAGTGAGAGAGAGAAAGATTGAGAGAGAGCCAGCCATGGAAACAAGGAGTTGAAAGCAACAAAACTCAGAAGAGAAGGGGGAAACCAGCAGATACTGCCATGTGGCTTGACATGAGCCAGAGGAACCAAGGAGCAGGCAGCCTGTGTTTGGATAGAAAGTATCACCCTGAGGCATTGATTTGGGCATTTTTTTTCAGCCTCAAAACTTTAAGCTAATAAATTCTCATTGTTCAAAATCAACCCATTTCATGGTGCCTGCTTTCAGCAGCCTAGCGAACTAAAACATGAACATAACTCACCCCACCCCAGATACACAGCTCCAGCAATTTTAACATTTTGTTACCTTTGTTATCTTTTTTCTCTTTCTTTCTTTCCTTCCTTCTTTCTTTCTTTCATTTTTTCTTTTTTTTCTTTTCTTCTTTCTTTCTCTGTTTTATTTAGTCTGTCTATTTCTCTATCTATCATCTACCTTCTGAGCATTTGAATACACATCATACTCCTTGAATACATAATACTCCCATGTACATTTACTATGAACAAGGATTTTCATTTGTATAATCATCTTATGTGCAGTTATTAAACTCAAGATATTTAACCTTGATATAAAACTTACATTCTATATTCTGATATTTTCTTTTATCTCAATAATATCCTTTTATGCCTTTTGTCTTAGATCCTATACAGTATCATATATTGTTTTTAATTGACATTATCTCTTTAGTCTCTCGTTTTTTAAATTGTGGAAAAGTATATACAACATATATCTTCCCACTCCAAGCATGCCATTCACTGGGATTAACACACTGACAGTATTTCAGTACCTCCCTCATCATCCATTACTATAACGTTCCCTTGACCTCAAACAGAAACCCCATACTCACTTTATGTGAACTCCCATTGCCCCTTTCTCACACACCTAATAACCTGTACTACGCTTTCTGTCTTTGTGAATTTGCATATTCTTTGATTTTTTTTATGGTTATCAATGGAGCTTAAATTTATCATCCTAAATTTATAACAATACCATTTACTTTGAAACCACCTTATCAACTTCAACAGCATACATAAACTAGGTTCCTATATCCGTCCATACCCCCACATTTAGGGAGTTAATGTCATAAATGTTATATATTTATATATTACGAGTCCAAAATCATTGATATTTCATTACATTTTATACATTTGCCTTATAGACTCTGTAGGAAGTGAAAAGTGGGGTTACAAATAAAAAATACAATAATATTGATATTTATATTTTACATGACATTATCGTTACCAGAGATATTTATTTTTTCACATGGCTTCAGTCAATTGTGTTGTGTCCATTCCTTTCAACCTGCAGAACTCCCTTTAGCATTTCTTTTAAGGCTGGTTTAATGGTGATGAAACCCCTCAGTTTTTGTTAACCGGGGAATATCTTAATTCCTCCCTCATTTTTGAAAGCCTGATTTGCCAGCTACAGAATTCTTCATTGGCTAGTTTTTTTTCTTCTTCTTTTTTTTTTCTTTCAGCTTCTTAACTTTACCATCCCATTACCTTCATGACTTCATGGTTTCCAATGAGAACTTGACACTTAATCTCATTGAGGCTCCCTTGTATGTGAAAAGTTGTTTTTCTCTTGCAGCTTCAGAATTCTTCATCTTTGGCATTTGACAGTTTGGTTATATCTTGGCATTGTGTAGCTGTATTTGGGTCTATACCTTTTGGATTTCATTGAGCATCCTGGATGTGTATATCATGTCTTTTGTTAAATTGGGGAAGTTTTAGCAATTATTAATTTGAGTATTCTCTCTGCTCCTTTTTCTCTGTCTTTTTTTGAGATTCCCACAATATATAGTTTGGCATACCTGATAGTGATCCACAAATTCCTCATGGTCTGTTCACATCTCTTCATTCTTTCTTCTTTCTGCTCCTCAGACTGGACAATTTCAGTTGTCTTATCTACAAGTGAATTGATTCTTTCTTCTGCCAGCTCTGATTTGCTGTTGAACCACTCTAGAGAATTTTAAATTTATGTTATTATGGTTTTAGCTCTGTTTGGTTCCTTGTCATAATTTGGATCTCTCTATTCATATTCTTTGTGTTCATCTGTTGTTTTCCTGATTTCCTTTAGTTCTTTGTCCATATTTTCCATCAGCTCTTTGAGTATATTTAGAACCATTACTTAAAACTCTTGAAACTCTATGAAATGTCCCAAGTCTGATTCTCCTCATTGATAGTTTCTATTGTTTCAAACTTCTCCTTCATCTAGGCCATCATTTTCTGTTTCTTGATTATGTTTTGTAATATGAACTTGTTGATATTTCAGGGTGTTATCCCTGGAATTTAGACTCTACAGCAGCTGCTCCTTAAGCTTATATACAGATAATGTTGTGACAGAGCTTTCTTTGAATGCCAATAGCTAACCAAACAAAAAAGCAAGAAGAAGGAAAAAGAGAAAAACCCTTTGCCAGTCTTTGCAGATTGGCTTCTGTGAGTGCTCTACTTCAGGGCTTATCTATACAATGGGTTTGGAGAACAGCTCCAGACTAAAATATACGACCATTTCTGCACATGCTTCTTGTCTCGGGCATGTGTGCAAGGTCTTAGGAATTCCTCTGTTTACATATGTTCTCTATTCATTAGGAAACATTTTCCTTGCAGTCCTGGGCATTGTATGTCCTACAGCCAGCAATCCCTTCCCCTTTGCATCATGACCTGACTGCTTTCCCACAGCTTTGTGTAGGAGAGCTCAGTGAGACACATCTACATGCAAGGCAAGTTCTGGGACAGTGAGTCCCTAAGACCATCACCAGACAGATTTGACCTGACATATACTTCCAGTATATGCACGGGGGTTACTTTGCTCCCTCCAGAACTGGGACCCAGGATTCACACTGAGAGTATTAGCCAGCTTCTCCTGCAGGGGATGAAGGAATGAGGGAGGGGCCAGTCAAGGAATCATGAGATCCTACCACTTTTAATAGCCTTTTTTTATTTGCCTTTCACCCTGTTACAACAATCCTTTATTGTCCAGAGCTTTTAGAAAGATGTTTCTCTCAGTTCTTGCTGGCTTTTCAACAGTCCTGTTTGGGGTGGAGCCCTGAAATGTCACTCCTTCTTGATGTGGAGCCTATACAATTCAGTTTTTCTCCAATCAAGACAGGCACATGATATCTCAATTTTATAGTTACAAAATCTATAAAAGCAACTTGCCCAAGGTCTCAAAGCTATTAACTGTCCAATGAAGACACATGTATTCCAAATGTCTCTGGTTCCAAACTTTGTGATTTCTCCAAAGTATCATTGTGTTTCTATAAGCTAAAATAATTGCAAAAATAAACTCTCATATACATATTATTTTTTGACTCTGGACTCCTGCTTTGATGGTCATCCTAACCAAACATTTTAGCTCTAGTTTCCCTTTATTTATTTTTTTGGTATGCTATATATTCCCAGGGTCATATTTCATTCTTTTTCCATGTGAGTATCCCATTATTGCAGCACCATTTGTTGAATTTTTTGTTTGTTTATTTCTTTTTGTTTGTTTGCTTGTTTGTTTGTTTTGGAGAAGTACATGGGTGGGAATTCTCTTTTCTTTACTCAAATATCTTTAAAACACGCACTCAAATTTTCAACATCTCTCAGATATCTCTTGTACCTCTCTGATTCCATCAGCAGAAGTATAAATTCCTTACCATACTACCAAGGAAACTATAATCTGGCCACACTGCGCTTCTCCATTCAACATCATTTCTCTCACATGAATCATGTGTTCTATCCAGATTGGTCACCTAATCAGTCTGAACTCATGCTTTGTATTTACTTGCATTTGTGCTTTAATTCTAACATTTTCATTGGAAAATTCTCTCCTGAATCTTCTAATTTTACTCATCCTTTTGGATCTAGTTAAAGTCCCACTTTGTGAATCCAGACTGATGTCTTTCCTACTTATGCACTGTGCTTCCTGGTCTATATCATTCAGTGTTCCTCCAACTAAATATTCTCAATAGTATTGTTGATAACAAAAATGTTTAAAGGAGAGCTTTGTATCTTCATGGATCTTCACTTGAGCTTTCTACTTCTGGATTTCTGGGTCTTTTCTCTGTTCCTTCCTCACTCTCTTTCCTATCTCCTTTTGTAACAGATCACAGGAACCATCAGATTTTTCTATATCTTTAAGAGCTACTAATCTTTTGCTTGATGTTTTCTCCTGCCTGAGCTGTACCACAGTCCCTCACAGGTCATAATTGTTCATATACTCCCTGAACTTAGGAATCTCCAAAGACACATGCTCAAGTTCTTAAAATTTTAAAGTTCACATAAATTCTAGAACTAAAAAAGAAATGACATCAGTTATGAAGAATTCATTTGATAGGTTTACTAGAAGTCTGAATTCAGAAAGAAAAAGGACCAGTAAACTTTAATATTCCAAATGAAAGCAGGCACACACACACCGCTCTTCTTAAAACATTGGGGTAAGTATTAATTGGACCATTAAATTTATAAATTAGTACAAGTATGTGTGGTGATACAGAAAGGGGAAAAAGAAAATATTTGAAGATTTAATGTCAGAACATTTCCCAAATTTGATGAAGTACCTGAAGAGAAAAGCAGCTCACTGAACTTCCACCAATATAAATACAAGTAACAGCATGCATAGGAAAATCATGGTGAAGCAACAAAAATCAAAGATTAAGAACAGATTTTGAAAGCATCCAGATAAAAAGACACATTCCACACCGAAAAACAATGATAGCAATAATGGCTCACCCCTCCCAGAAACAATGAAAGGAAGACCATGATGTGACATTTTAAAATGCTGAAAAAATGTAGAATTTCATATCCAGTGAAAACATGCTTCAAAAATGAAAATTAAATGAGGACATTTTCAGAAAGGCAAAAGCTAATAGAAAATGAGACAGCAGAACCACAGAACAAGAAACTACTAAAAAAATTTCTGTCTAAAAAAAAAAGATACCATATGAAATTAGAAAGATTTAAAGAATACCATAGAGTAGTTACCTACTTAAATATATATATATATATACACACACAAACACACACACACACGAAAAACTTTCATTTGGAATTCACATATAAGCCAAACGTGTGGCCTTGCATATATCACTCATTTTTGGAACTGCTTTCTTCTCCAGGAAATTTGAAATTATAAAGATCATTTACTGGGCTTTCTTTCAGGAGCAATTCAATGATCTTCATGATTCTCAGTGATCAGCTAGTTTTTAGACTTGATACCTGTGCCACTTTGATATTATTATGTACCCCAGAAAAGCCATCTTTTAATCCTGATCCAATCTTGCAGGGGCAGCTGTTTCTTTTAATCTCAATTCAGCAGTGTAGGGTGGACACTTTTCATTAGATTATCTCCATGGAGATGTGACATGCCCAATTGTGGGTGTGGCCTTTTAATTAGATGAAGATGTGACCCCACCCATTGAAGGTGGGCCTTGGAGAGAACTCAGAGCTGACAAAGGTGCTTGGAATGTCAACAGAAAGAGCTGATGCAGATGCTTGGAGAACAACTACTTCAGAGCTGCCAGTGCCAACACAAGACCAAGACATTGTAGGTACAGGGCCCAGCAGATGTGGCAAAGTGCCTTCCCATGAGATGCTGAGTGAGCCAGAATCCAGGGTTGTGTTCCAAAAGAGCTAAGTGAAGACCCACAAAAGCCAAGAGAGGAACCCCCACAGGAAACAAAGGCAAAAACAAGGAGCCCAGGAGCCCAGGACCAGCAGATAGCCATGTGCCTTTTCAGCTGACAGATGTGTTCCAGAAAGCATCAGCCTTTCTTGAGTGAAGGTACCTCTTGTTGGTGACTTAGTTTGACATTTTCTAGACATTTTCTAGGCACTAGAACTGTAAATTTGTAACTTATTAAATTCCCTTTTTAAAAGCCACTCCATTTCTGGTATATTGCATTCCAGCAGCTTAAAAACTAATACAATAACAGACAAAAGCAGTGAATTCTCTGCCCAATGCACTTGAATGATCAATACCTGAAACACAGGAGTATTAAAGAGAGAAAGAATTTAATGCTAGGTGTGAAGTAGGAGAGCAGATGGCCTATTGGCCCAAAAATATTTCTGCTTTAGTCTAAGGGTTCAAGTATTTATGGATTCTAACAAAGTGAGATGAAGTCATTACAATTTCAATAGTTAAATGTAAGCAGAAACAATTTACAAAAGTAAAGGAGTGAAACGGGCTGGAACCAATTAATGGCTGACTCAAATTCCTCCATTAGCATTAGGGCATTTGCCCTTATAAATTCTAAAGTGAGAAAACAGACAAAGGCACAAGATAAGGGCTTTTACAGTCATTCTCACATATCAAGGCAACTGGATTACAGTTCAGAGATTCCAGCTATTTCCTTTCTGTCTACTTTAATATATCAGAAAGAAAAATGAATATTTATACAATGATTCAGTAGTCATAATCATTTGTTAAATCCTAACTCCTTGGTTACGGAATCTCCATTGGCACTTTCATTGAAAGCAAACAGAAGGAAACATACATTTTATTATGGGCAACACAAAATTCAACAGCAAAGTTGGATTTTTTGTAGAAGAAATCCCCAACTGAGGTTTCTTTTTAATTAAGTAAAATAAAGCTCATATTCTTTTATTTTGACACAATAAAAAAATGCATCCCTTTCTACTTTACCAGGTAAAAGAAGAAAAAGGAATAGTGTGCTGGTTTGAAAGGATGTGTGTCCCCTAGAAAAGCCAGGTTTTAATCCTAATCCCATTTTGTAAAAGCAACCGTTTCTTCTAATCCCTATTCGGTATTGTATGTTTGAAACTGTTATTAGATCATTTCCCTTGAGATGTGATGTAATTGAGAGTGGTTGCTAAACTGGATTAGGTGATGGCATGCCTTCACCCATTCAGGTGGGTCTTGATTAGCTTCTGGAGTCCTATAAAAGAGGAAACATTTTGGAGAATGAAAAAGATTCAGAGAGAGCAGAGAATGCTGCAGCACCACAAAGCAGAGAGTCCATGAGCCAGCGACTTTTGGAAATGAAGAAGGAAAATGCCTCCCAGGGAGCTTCATGAAACAGGAAGCCAGGAGACAAAGCTAGCAGGTGATGCCGTGTTCGCCATGCGCCCTTCCAGATGAGAGAGGGACCCTGACCGTGTTCACCATGTGCCTTTCTGAGATGAGAGAGAAACTGTGACTGTGTTCACCATGTGCCTTCTCACTTGAGAGAGAAACCCTGAACTTCATTGGCCTTGTTGAACTAAGGTATCTTTCCCTGGATGCCTTTAATTGGACATCTCTATAGACTTGTTGTAATTGGGACATTTTCTCTGCCTTAGAACTGTAAACTAGCAATTTATTAAGTTACCCTTTTTAAAAGCCATTCTGTTTCTGGTATATTGCATTCTGGCAGCTAGCTAACTAAAACAAATAGTAATAAAGGAAGGTGTTAGGAAAGAGTAGAGAGAAGATATGTAGTTCGATCATTCTAGAAATGAGTATAATAGGAAGTGGAATAATTCTTACTTGGACAAAGGCAGTGGAGTCTTTCGCCTGATGTGCTCAAATGACCAATTCCTGAGACACTGGGGTTTCAAAGAGAGAAAAGTTTATTCCGAGGTATGCGGTAGGAGATCAGATGGCTTATCCATCCAAAATCTGTCTCCCCAAACTGCAATAATTCTGAGAGCTTTGTAGAAGTAAAAGATGGGCAGGTTTTAGGATAATAAGCAGAGTAGACACAGATGATGTAATTAGAAGTGATCTGATTATTCAGTATGTGCAGACTAATTACATGCTTAGTCACAGAATGTAAGAAAATGACAGCCTTAATATGATGATGGCCATGATTTTTAATATTATACTGAGGAATAGGTCAAAGTCCAAGCTGCTGCATATGTCAGATGGGACCATTTTGGATAGATCCAGTCTCAGCTATCAAGTTAATTTTGGACTTGGGGTGGGTTAGTTCTGGGCTAATCCAGAACCCTTCATCAATAAACATTAGGGGCTGTCTTTACTGATAACAAGACTCTAAAGTTGAAAAACCGTATTATTGTGACTAAATGGAGGTTAGTCACAAGGTTTTTATAATCACAGGGACACAAGATAAAGTCTATACAATCATTAGCTGAGATCCAGGCAGCTGAATTACAATTTAAACATTTCAGGTATTTCCCTGTCTATTCCAATATGCCAGAAAGCAAAAAGGTATAGGTATATAATGATTCAGTAATCAAAACTGTCCCTTACATCCTAATTTCTTGGCACATATCTATAGATATATGAGAACTGAATCACTCTTCTTTTGAATACTTAAGTTTCTAGTAGTTTAGACATGCTTTCTGTAGTGAAAAATCATTGACTTGCTTTTATATTCAAAGTTTAAAGAGTATCTGAGGTTTAAAAGTCATCTTGGAAACTTCAGTGGCAGCTTTTCATTCTGTCATTAGTCAGGTGAGAAACTTAAATTGCTATCTTAATTAAATTACTGCCACCTTATTCTTCAATGCTTGAAAGTTATATTTGGTACCGATATTAATTGCTGAAGTGTCCTCTGTTTCTAGTTTAAGATCTGCCTTTGGTTTAATGAGAATTTTTATGTAGTAATATTTTTAAAGTTCTCAGTGTTTGGGGGGGTGAAACTTGAGCAATAAAATATTTAAATTCAACTACTTTAGCTCTTTTATAAACTGTGTTGAGTGGCTCCTCTGAAAATGGGCATGATCCAGTAGCATAATAAAAGAAGTATCAGGGTCATTAACATTTCTATTTCAGAGCACTACTCTTCCCCATGGCTATTCTCCAGAGAAAGAAGGTATATTTACCTGTGGAATTGTCCCATTTCAATTTTGGCTGTTAGCTACTCAATTTTGGTAGGGCTATTTGTCTGACATCCAGGCAAAGTATCAAACATTATTCATATATTGTTTTCTGCCATTATGAAGACATTATGTTCTTTAGAATAATCTCTAGCTTGAAAAAGACTGAGGAAATTTAATGTAATGGTTTTTCCTAAGAACCTCAGCTAAATGTCTGTCTAGCTTTGTAGTGCCTTTACAAAATGTGAGTGCTACTTTAAAGTCTTACTTTTCAATTTACCAGCCAAGATCACCCACTCTTAGTAAGCAGTTCAATTAGTCTGCAACTGATTGTTTTAATCCCAGTTTCCTGAACATCTCTGGGCGACACTATATTCCCCACTGAACACCTCAAGCCTAGCTAAGCTAAAATGGCAGATAAACCAATAGACTGATGATAGAGAACAAGCTCTGGACTAATTGAGATTGCGTAGGTACTGATCAATCACCAATGAGTAGAAAGAGTCAAGCTTGTGTATAATGTATGAAAAATGTGTATACATTATACGCAAAAATTGGCATAGAAAAAATTTTAAGAGCCTCAACAGTTCAGTTGTTGAGACATCTTAAATTGGAACATTCTCACAAACGCTGAGGAAGTATAGGCAAGAGCCTTTCTTTCCTGACTACATATTTAAAGCCTCCAACTTTCCATTCTCTGTTATTTTCTCAAAAATGTGAAAAGACTACAAGCAAACCCAGAATTTTAAGTTTCGAGTGCAGTGTTTTCTGTGCAACCAGACTCTGACGACTAACTGCAACCACAACAGAAAGCTGTTGGTGGTTAGAACTCTGGTCTTTAAGCACCGCTGGTGCAGGAAGTATGCAGTCTTCAGCCGTAAGTAATGAAGAATGAGGGACTACTGGCCAGCCACAGCCCTGTGGATCTCAGCAAAAAGATGTTGATGTAAAGCTATCAACTTCTGACTTCTTATATAAAAGAAATGGATTCTCCAAAAATTATTTCCAATTACCTTTGGAATATATTTCTGTTTTCCTTTGTTGAAGTTAGGTAGGATGCTGAGTCATTTCAATACAAATGCAGAAACTTCTTTGTAGTGTTCATCTTTCTGTAGCTCATCCAGAACTTAGTCCTCAGAGATTAATCTGAGCAGATACGAACTTTCTCCAAAACTGAGTATTAGGTATTAAAATATTTTTCATTAAGTATTTGAATCCAAAGGTCTCTCTAGGTAGTGCAAAGAGGTGAACTTTCAATATATTCTTGGTTTCTGCCTCTTAGACATGGTTCATTAAAATGTACAAAGAAAAGTATCTCTTAGCCTTGGAAATGGAAGTGTCTTGCTCAGTCTAAACCTATCTCTTGGGAACCCAGGTATACAGGGTTACCAATACGGTGCCAGAAATTCTAGTCAGTACTAGAAAGGAAGAAAAAGAAATTTATGGCATAAGTATTGGGGGGCGGGGCTTGTTTTCATCCACTGATGCCATTATTGCTTACACAGGAATCATAATGGATTTTACAAAACCTTCAAAACTAATGGATACATTTCTCAAGGTTACTGACAGATGCTCAATATTAAGAAACCAATTACATTTCTATAGCCTAGCAACAAATAAGTGGAAAAGGAAATCAATGGAAAATACATTGTACAATGATAATAAAAATTAGACACCTCAGAAAATCAGCTAACAAAATATGAGCAATACCTCTACACAGATAACTGCAAAAATTTGGAAGATATACCATCTTCATTCATTAGATGTATTTTTAAGAGATCTATTCTCCATAAATGATGTGTGAATTCAATTTTAACTCAATTTTTCTACATTAGTTTTGGAATATAGACAAGTTGCTCTAAAATTAATGTGGGAATATAAATAATCCAGAATGGCTGAAACAATCTTGAAAAAAGAACAACAAATTTGGAGGAATTATACAACCTAATTTCAATAGTTATTTTAAAGCAATAGTCATCAATTCACTGGATTATTATTGAAATGATAAACACATATATCAATGGAGCAGAATATATAGTACGGAAATAGAATCAAAGGTGACAAATCAATCCAATTAGGAAAGTTTTTTTCTTTGTCTTTTTTTTTAAACAAATATTGTTAGCAGGATTGACTGTCCATAAGGGAAAACAGAGAATCTCAACCTCTTTCTTTAAGTACTTCAACAAAATTAAAATAAATAGAAAAGACACAATCTAGGATAAAATAATAAGTATATATATCTGTATGCACATACATACATCTGTGTATATATACTGGCATAGTATACATTCACATATAGTTCTTAGTTACATAATTATGTGTGTGTGTATATATCTGTAGATGGACAGATGGTTAGATATATAGATAATCTAAATGAAATGTCCAGAATAAGTAGCAAGAACTCTAACAAGCTGTAATAAAAAAATAAGAAATTGGGCGGGCCATGGTGGCTCAGCAGGTAAGAACGCTTGCCTGCTGTGCCCGAGGACCCGGGTTAGATTCCTGATGCCTGCCCATGTAAAAATAAATAAAGAAAGAAAGAAAGAAAGAAAGAAAGAAAGGAAGGAAGGAAGGAAGGAAGGAAGGAAGGAAGGAAGGAAGGAAGGAAGGAAGGAAGGAAGGAAGGAAGGAAGGAAGGAAGGAAGGAAGAAAGAAAGAAAGAAAGAAAGAAAGAAAGAAAGAAAGAAAGAAAGAAAGAAAGAAAGAAAGAAAGAAAGAAAGAAAGAAAGAAAGAAAGAAATTTAATAAAAACTGAAAACAGTAAGTCTCAATAGACATTTAATAAATAATACACGAATGGAACTCTCAGGTATTGCTGGTGATAAGGTAAAATGGTACAACCACTTTGGAAAACCATAAGCTTTCAATAAGCTTAAACATATTTCTATCCTACGACCTAACAATTCCATGCCCAGATGTTCCTAAAATAGAAAACACAGGTCCACAAATAGGCTTGTACAATAATGTTCATGTTGGCCTTATTCATAACAGAATATACAGGTAACATGACAAACGATCATCAGGAGGAGAATGATAAGATCATTGTGGTATACTCATATATTGGAATACTACTCAACAATGAAAAGTGTGATTTGCTGATAGATACCTGTTTTGGTTTGCTAAAGCTGCTGAAATGCAATTTACGAGAAACAAATAGACTTTTATAATGGAGATTTATTAGGTTACAAATTTATAGTTCTAAGGCCATAAAAATGTCCAAACTAAGGCATCCAATAAAGATACCCTGACTCTGAAGAAAAGACAATGTCATTTGATGTTTCTCTGTCACATGGGGAGGCAAATGGTGATGCCCGCTGTCCTTCTCTCCTGACTTCTGGTTTCAAATGTCTCTGGTACCAGTGACTTTGTCTCTAAGCATCTATAGGTCCTCACTTAGCTTCTCTGGGGAAACTCTGAGTTTATTCTCAGGTTAGACTCTTCAGATGTCTGCCACTTAGTTTTATCTCTCTGCTCTGCATCAGCTCTGAGCTATTACTCTCTCCATTAGTTCATTTAAGGACTCCAGTAAGCTAATTAAGGCCCACCTTGAATGGGTAAGTTCATATCTAATCAAAGGTCCCATTAAAAATTGAGTGGGCTGCATCTCCACGGAAACAATCTAATCAAGAGGTCCCACCCTACAATAGGTCTGCCCCCACAAAATAGGGTTGGGATGAAGAGAACATGGTTTTTCTGGGGTGCATAACAGTTTCAAACCAGCACAAGACCTGCCATAGATGAATTTCAAAAAAAAAAAAAAAAACTATCCTAAGGAAAATAAGCCAGACACAAAATAACATGTACTTTATGCATCTATCTATATGAAGTCCATGTACAGTCAAAATTAATGTACAGTGTAAAAATCACAAATGATTACTGGAGGAGAGGGGGTGAAATTGATGGGGAAATCGCAAGAGTAACTTTCTGGAGTAACAGAGAAATCTCATCATAGGTACTGGCCACGGAGTTGACTGAATATTTATGGTGGGTGTGTGTATATGTGTGTGTATAAGGTTAATTATTCCTCAATTTAAAACACAAGTAAAAGTTTATACTTCACTGTATAAGGTACATCTTGCTGTACCAAAGTTATACATTTCTGTTATTGTGTCCTCAGCAGATTAGCTAAAGGCAACAAAAACCCTAGCACATGTAGTATTTAAATGCATGCCTCAGCATAATTTTGCTTTTTTAAATCTGGGTAATGATTTGATCTAAATATGTCTTGTTCCCTCTGAAAGAATGAAGGAAGCTTTGTTCTAACTGGGCATAAGAGATTGTTCTGGTGTGAAATATATAATGTATCTCAGTCTAAGAAGGTCTGTGGTGACCCATCATGGTACCCAGTACTCTAAGCTTACCTCTTAGGAATTAGAAAAGTCTCAAAGGGATTAAACCCTTTTGCCCATGAGCAGGAAAACAGTTTTAGCAGGACTATCTCATTAAATTATCTCCACTATATGAGTTTTGGGGTAACACTCTGAATGATAAACTCAGCCCTGTCAGTGAATTATGGAATGTTGAAGGACTCTCCATCACCACTACCATCCTGGTATTGTTCTCATCAGGCTGTGGTTTCTTCAAAAATGTCTCCTTGTGCAAGCATAAAGCATCCTGTGCTCACAAATGATGCAAAGTTGTTCTAGCTTTCTTAGATCCTATCTATATCTTAAAAATTGCGCCAGAGCAACTCTTCATGAAAGGTCCCTGCAAGTGGGAGTAAGAGAGGTGGAAAGGATGAATTAGAAAGAATATAAAATGAAATAACTGGAGAAATGTTATTTTGCACCCTGAGTATTCCCTTCAGCTGGTGGCCTTGTGAAAATAAACATGGAACATCCTATAAAGATTCCGGGAAAAGTAATTAATAACCAATACTCTGGTCCATAATTTCTGAAGTTTCAAGTAGGCTTCTGCTTTGTTTGCTTTATTACTCAGAGTTGGAATCACCAAGTCTTTGTCCACTTTTCTTTTTCACTTTTAGCAAAAAGTATATTGACCTAATGGCCTTCTAACAATACTCTCAGATATCAATTTGCATTTTGACAAACTTCAGTTTGGGAAACACTCTAAAACCATTACCCTCAATAAAAACTGCCATGTATTGATTGCTTCTCATTCATGTAGAGAGCTTTGGCAAATTACTTAACCTAAGTAGTTCAGTTTCCTTTCTATTTGCTGTTGGAATGAAATGATGAAATACATATAAAACATTAAGCACTGTGTTGGGCATAAAAGAATTTTAAGAACTCCTAAATCTTTTTTTTTTAGATGTATAGATAAAAATAGAAAAAACTGATTTTAGCTCACTTGTGTGGAAGCACACAAATGAACTGAAAAACAACTACAAAGAGGATATGGCCAAAATAAGTTATTACTTGATGCAGCTCATTAATTTTCTTTGTCTGTTTTGAAAGTGAGAGCAGTTTCACCAAAGACAGATATAAACACCTCTACCATTTGTTTCTCATTTATTCCTTTTTTCTCCCAACATATACATTGCATGCTCTTTGAAACATAGTGGTTTGGTAGGTCTATTTGATTGGCATTGTCCCATAGTTAAGGGCACAAGATTTTCATCCTACTTTTGGATTGAATTCATGGAAAACTTATGGTCATTTTATATTTTCTATTTATGAGAATTCTTGCCTTCAAAACCTCCTCTGAAACCAAAGGTGCTGTGGTGGACTTCCGTTTTCTAATATACCCTCAGTTTTACTCTAAACACATTTTTCCGTTCCATTAAGAGGGTGTGTCTGTGTATCTGTAAGCATTGTATGTGATAGAGCAATGAAAGTATGTGTGAAACTGATCAAATTGTCAGTAAGATAGAAAAACTAAGTTCCCAAACCATAGCCCTATTATTATCATATAATAAATTACCCTGAGGTCTTATTTATCTTTATATCACTGTAGTGTCTAAAAATATGTTAATTTAATTGTATTAACATAGTGATATTTATGTGATTATTTGCATTTCACTGTGTACTGATCTTAATTCCACTCAATTCCACAGGTATTTGCATGTTATTGGAGGCATTAAATATTTGATCAATCATCATTTCTACTTCAAGGGAGCATAAGAAATGTTGAACCAAGCAAAACCGCACATTTTGTTAACATTCACCTGATTAATTTAGTATATTTTACTAATTACTAATTTTATTAAATTACTATATCACTTGAAATAACTACTAATTTAGTAAACTAAAATTGTTTACTTTAGCTAGCTCTGTAAGAGGTCCTAAAGTACCTTGACGTTGAAACGTCCAGAGGGAAGCTTTGTATTGACAGTATACTCTAGCAAGTGCTTTGCATTATGCTGATTAAAACCCAATTTATACACATTAATATAGTTTATATTTTATATAATCATAATTTGATTTAATTTTTAAATCATTATAGAATAAAAATTGCCTTCTTAGAACTAATCTTTAGAATTTATCCATAGGTGAAAATATTTGAAGAGAAAGAGCTTTGAGCAAAAAGTAAGCAATTATCAACAAACACTGTTGCAAAGAAAACCATAGAGGTGTTTATTTGAACCATATTTCAACTTCAATTTTCTGTTCACTTCAAGTTCAACATCAAGTTGAATGCATCATCATTTAACCAAAACAAGTTACCCCACACCAAATCACAGAGGCTTAAAATCCTTAGTCTACTTTACACACACACGCACACACATACACACACTTTATTTTATAGAACTCATTGACCATACAACATTTTATATTCCACTTCCTTTAGCCTTTCTATTCACCCAGAAACTTCTGTTGTGCGGGGCCCAATTACTTCCATCCTAACCACCAAAGAATCTTCAAGCACTCAAATCCATGCTGCACTTCATCGTCAGATTAAAGCAGAGTAAAATTTAAAAAGATAGTAAGACCAGTAAAATTTTCTTTCCAAAAATATCCAAAGCAACCCATTATTTTGACAGGAGAGTTTGTGTGCCTAGCTTAGATTCAAGCTCTCTTTTAATTTGTTCTAAAGTTTTCCAAATGTCCTCTTGGATCGCCTTCCCTGAATTCTCCATTGATTGCAATTAAAAGGGTCTATCTGTTTCTTCCTGCATATGGAAAATCTGCTTTCATCTCTTTGCATTGCTTACAATGTGCCTCCAATCTGCACATTCCCCTGCTGATCCCCAAGTGTAGCTTACACATTCTTCAGAATTCCGTTTAACACCTTCCACCATCATCTTCCAACCCACCCTCACTCTCTCAGTCCCATCTCCTCTGCCCTCACATCCCCTGTGGCTTTTTTCTTCTGTTCTCTTTGATATTATCTGTAACATTTATTCCACAGAGAGTTATTTATTTATACTATTATGTATCTGGGTATAATTTCCTCAAGTGAACCATAAATTCTGTCAAAAAAGAAAGAGCATCTATATTTCGTGCCCTCACTGACTTTTATATTTAATACAACTTTAATAGATTCCCTGGTTACAGAATCTGATCAAAAAGTTATATTAATATAAGACTGCTAACTTTGAAGTATTAATCAAAGAAAGAATGTTGCCAAGTACTCTGAATAACTAAACTCTTCCAGGATTTCCCATATTTACTGTATATCAATGTTGTTAAATAAATCAAATACATATTTTTAATATGATCTCAGCATTCAAATCATGGAGATAGTGGGCAGTCATTACTCTGATATGGTCAATAATTACCAACAAGCATTAAAAGTTTACTGACTGTGAATAAAACTCTTTAATTATATGAGTTAATATGAACTTCTAAAATATTTATTAAATTTACTACAATGGACATACGTTGTATTATTATCAAGTGAAGAAGAACTATAGCCCTGCAATTTGTACATATGTGTGCACTGCTAAAAGTTGTTGCATTTTTATATATCACTGCTTTCCAGTAACTTTGACTGGAAGGAATTTACCTATATACCAACTCCCATAGTATTTTCTAGGAAGTAAATCAGGTTAAATAAATAATGAATATATCTTTTATTCATTTGGCTTTGAAATAGAAGTCAAGTGGGAATGTCAGAATTTTTCAATTTAGTTTTGATTATTTTGAATGTGAGATGAAAAAATTATTGAGAGTGGAGTAAAGAGAGTAAAGTGAGTAAAGAAAGACTTGGAAAGCCTTCTTGGTATGCACACTGCATTCTTTTTCTATACACATGATGAGAAGTGACTTGATGCTTTCTAGAACAGGTCTGCCTCTAACACCAGTTTCATCTAGTTCTTTATCAATGCCCACCTCTGGAAATTCTTTTTAAAGTTCTGCACAAAAATGCCGTAGTTACGCCACATAATTTTGTCTTTGAACTGCGTGCAAAGAAGTAATTATACAATAGTCATGGAGATCCCAATAATGAGAGAGCTAGGTAAGAAATAAGGGATAACAATCCAAAGGTGCAATATAACTATTTTATATACATTTGGTGCCAGAGTCCCGAAGCCTATTTATAAGTGATTTGATTTGTCACTGTCTTGATGATCAACAGACCTATTTTCAAATAACAAAAATAAAACTGCTAGTATGTTATGCAATGATGTGACCTCCTGGTTTCAGAATGGATAGTATCTAACTAATAAATAACACCCACCCGACTGCCTAAGCACAAAGGCCTTCAAGGGTCCCACCATTTAATTGGAAACCATCTATTGTGAGTATTCTCTAGCCACCTGAATTTTATTGCTGTTATTTTTCAAAAGAAAATGGTTTTGCAAATGATAGGACATTTATTTGGGTCACAGTTAAATGTTCAGCAGCAATAGTCCAGAGGGCACGATGGTGGTATAGGTTATATAAGAACACATTTAAAATGTCCAAAACATGAATTTTATCATTTGAAATTAAGGTCGTTATTTTTATTTTGAAATGCTCACAGGATAAGGGAGGTTTTGGGGCCATGGTTTTAGGCATTCTTTTATTTTGCCGATCTAATAGCAGACACTCTGAACTGAAAAGCTTACTTTTAATAGGCACAATTTTGATTTTTGAAATTTTATCAAAAGGTAGGGATAGGGACTTTTGAACCAAGATGACAATAACTATCACTCGAAATATTCTGTATTTTATTATATCAGAGCAATAAAGAAGACATAGAAAATATCCCAGTAGCAAGATCACCCTAGTTTTATATCATTGAGGGTTTGTTGAGCTTTGTAAAATGCATACTTTACAAATTCCTCTTGATAACTAGAAAGGTAATTAGAAATGTAATTTGGAAATACATTTATTTTACCTAAATTACTGTTTTCAGTCTCCAGAGTGATTTTATTTATCATTCCCCTCTTTCCCTTTAAATTTTCAACTATCTCTAAAAAGTTATAACCTCATTGATAATGAAATGGGCTCCTTCTCAAGAATAATGGATTTGCACAGAGCCGTATTTTATGAAATGTGCTCTTTACATGTTCATTCCATCAACACTATCTTAATGGCAATATAAAGTGGAGTTCATTCTATCTAAATATCAGTATGTGAAAATGCATACACCGAACATTATTTTCATTAAGCATCTCGTTTCAGATAGCCCAGGTCTATGTCTACAACTGCTGCTTACTGTATCTGAGTTTTAGGACGCTACTTAGTCTCACAGAGTTTTAGATTTATTATCTATAAATAGTTATGAATTGTTTACTGTGGTCTCCACAGGGAGCAGGTACTCGATAAGTATTTATTGAACGAATGAATAAATTAGTAAATATATAATCTAAAAATGAACTTAAAGCATAAATTCACTCTAGTGACATATATGTTTTTAAGTAGAGAACAGTATTGATTCATTAAAATTCATTAAGGTAATCTTAAAGACCAGCAGGTTCTGCTTAAAGCACATTTATTAAAAAATATATATGCATATCTTCCTGGAATTTAAAATAAAAAAGGAAGGGTGAGTACCTTGTAAAGCACATTTGCTTAATAATATGACAGAGGAGTAGATCGGAAGGATGAAGCCTTCCTGCCTTATGTTCCTTTAACCTTCAAGAAGAAGAATTAACTCTCCATCTTCAGGTTTATCACAATTCTTGAGTGTGGAACCAGGTTTAACCCTAAGCCAGATCTATCTAAGTGGACCTAGATCACCTCACAAGCTTGAACTTACTCCTGACCTCACCGTAATATCTGATTTTTCCCAGTAAAATCCTTCAGAGATTTTACTACTGGATGAAAAATAAAAGAAATGATAATCATTTACAAGAGACAAATGGAAGAAAGCCAGCCACATGACAAGGAGAAAACCTTATTATTAGGAAAATGTGATCGTATACACAAAATTTTTAGAGGCTCACAAAATTCTTAGTTTCTTTTAAATTCAGAAGAAAAGTGAAATTTTAAGACAAATGTTTTAATATATAAATATCAACATATCAACACAGTCAAAAATATATTTTTTAATATTTTTTATGGAGAAACAAGCCCATGAAAGCAAAATGATGCCTGGGGCCCATCAAAGTCATAATGGGATCCTGATGATAGGTCCTTGAAGCATTCCAAGATTTTCCAAATGGCTAGCTAGGTAAATTCCTAACCCCACAAATCAAGCAGCAGATCTGGAAGTTTAGATTTGTCAGTGAGCAGGAAATGACTTCATTTTGACTTCAGGTCATAGCAGTTACTTCTAAGAGAATCTAACAAAATTTTTGGTTTTAATAGGTACAGCCTGGCCGTTAATAAAATTGATGCTACTCTTTGCCCCCTTTGTGCTGGTTTGAAGCTGTTGTGTGCCCCAGAAAAGCCATGTCCTTTAATCCTTATTAAATATTGTTTAGGGTGGGATTTTATTTTATTTTATTTTTCGGCATGGGCAGGCCACAGGCATCGAACCTGGGTCTCTGGCATGGCAAGTGAGAATTCTGCCATTGAGCCACCAGGGTGGGACATTTTTATTTGATTGTTTCCATGGAGATGTGACCCACCCAATTGTGGGTGGGATATTTTAATTAGGTGGTTTCCATGGACATGCATCTCCACCCATTCAAGGTGGTCACTTACAGTAGTCCTTTAAAAGGAAAGTATTTTGGGAAAAGCTAGAGTGCTGACAGAGTCAACAGAGCCAACATGAGATCCAGAAGTTTGGGGATGCAGAAAGAAAATGCCCATGGAGAAGCCACTTGAAGAAATCAAGACAACAAGCTAGCAGACATTATATGTGCCTTCTTGGCTAAGACTTAAACCCTAAACATCATCAGCCCTTTTTTGAGTCAAGGTTTGGCTTTCCTTGGATGCCTTAGTTTGGAAATTTTTATGGTCTTAAACTGTAAACTTGCAACTGAATAAATTCCCTTTTTAAAAGCTTTTCCATTTCTGGTATATTACATTGCAGCAGCTTTAGCAAACTAAAATATCATTCTAACCTGTTATGAAATAAAGTTTGAGAAAACAATTGGTAAACAATTATGTCCTCAAATCTTTTTTAATTACCACAATGTGGTAACAGTCAATTTCTGAGCAACTGCAGTCATGTATTAAATATAATATCTAAACATTGGGAGTATGATAGTGTCATAATTTATGCCAAATCAGGAATCTATACTCAGTCTAGAATTTACTGCATCATTTCCTAGGAAACAGAATAAATAAAAATAAATCCATGATATAATGTACTTCCCTCTCTCCATCCACTCATACATATATGTACACACTTATAATATAGAAATGGAATAGATACTTAAAATTCAGGAGCAGGTAGTGTTCTAGTTTGTAGGTCCCAGGATGCAATATACCAGAAACGGAATGGCTTTTTAAAAGGGGAATTTAATAAATTGCTAGTTTACAGTTCTAAGGCCGAGAAAATGTCCCAATTAAAAGAAGTCTATAGAAATGACCAATCAAAGGCATCCAGGGAAAGATACCTTGGTTCAAGAAGGTCGATGAAGTTCAGGGTTTCTCTCTCAAGTGAGAAGACACATGGCAAAAACAGTCAGGGCTTCTCTCTCAGCTGGAAGGGCGCATGGCGAACACAGCATCATCTGCTAGCTTTCTCTCCTGGCTTCCTTTCATGAAGCTCCCTGGTAGGTGTTTTCCTTCTTCATCTCCAAAGGTCGCTGGCTGGTGGACTCTGCTTCTCATGGCTGTGTTGTTCTTCTCTGCTCTCTCTGAATCTCTCTCATTCTCCATAATGTTTCCTCTTTTATAAGATTCCAGTAAACTAATTAAGACTCACCCAAATGGGTGGAGACATGTCTTCACCTAATCCAGTTTAACAACCACTCTTGATAGACTCACATCTCCAGGGAGATGATCTAGTTACAGTTTTAAACATACAGTACTGAACAGAGATTAGAGGAAATGGCTGCCTTTACAAAATGGGGTTAGAATTAAAACATGGCTTTTCTAGGGTACATACATCCTTTCAAACCAGCACAGGTAGGAAAGGAAAATATTCTGATGAAGGAGAGCTATAGATGGAGAAGTGTATGTTAATTACAAGAAAAATAAAATCCTTGCCTTATAATACTAGAAGAAGGCAGATATTTGGGAGGGTAAGTGAGAGATGTGAAACCTTACAATGCAGTTGACTTAAAAAATAAAATAATTAAGAATGTGAAGTCTGAATACTCATAAGATTTTAAATTAGTGCTATAAAGATGATCCTGAAAAAATAGCATTTATTTCACAGACTGTGTCTCAAGAACTCAGACAGAAAAGGCACAGCAAACATGCACTAGATAGCATAAGAAAATAAATCTGGGTTAAAGAGACAATACTATTAACTGTATCTGCTTAAGTGCCTAGGTAGTGCAATGAGAAATTAATATGTGAACCATGCAGGAATATTAATAGTCTGTGATTAATAACTATTCTTATCTCACTACTATATTAGCATAATGCTCTACTAATTTTCTACCAATAATTTTGATTGTCTTTGTAAAGTCCAAAATTAAATAATTTGAGAACTTCAACTTTGTTCAAGAGAATGTTACCACTGACAGACAAAACCTCCTTAATAAGAGTTCATTAAAAGAAGTTTGTAAACTTCCTGAAAGGGATTTCTATTTTTTTAAGTGAATTTACTATGGAAAGATATTATAACTTCAGGCATAAATAGTCCCTGCCCCCATATCAAATCTCAGTTTAGGAGTCCTTGAGAATAATTTAACATAGTTGGGTAAACTCATCCTCTTTTGCTCTGTCCCTTCTTTTCCAGACCGCAAAATGTAGGATGTGTGATATTCTAAGTGCTTATGATACAGTAATAAATGTTTAAAAGTATGATTTGGATTTAATTCTAAGCCTTCATCTAAGCACAGTAAGACCTGGTCTTTGGAGTCAGGGACTGCTTCCTGCTTTCTGTGAATGCCTACTGCCCTGGTAAGTAATGTTTCAGTTTGTGTAGTGCTGCTATAATACAACATACCAGAAGTGGAATGGCTTTTAAAAAGATAATTGATTAAGTTACATGTTTAATAGTTCTAAGGCCATAAACATGTCCAAACTAAGGCATCCAGAGAAAGATACCTTGAATCAACAAAAGCTGAAATATGTCACAATGGAAGGGATGTGGCTGGTATGCTGGTCCTTGTTTTCAGTTCTATTGTTTACAGTTTCTGATGCCAGTGGTTTTCTCTCTAAGCACCTGTGGGCCTTCACTTAGCGCCTCTGAGACACAACTCTGCACTTTGGCTTGCTTAGCATTTCATGGGAAGGCACATGGTGATATCTGTTGGACCTTGCAACTCCAAATGTCCATGTCTAGGTGTCTACTCTCTCTGTCAGCCCTCCAAGCATCTCCAAATGTCTTCAGTTTTGTCAGCTCTGAGCTTTCTCCAAAATGTTTCCTCTTTTAAAGGACTCAGTAAACTAATCAATACTGATCTTGAATGGATGGAGTCATATTTCCATCTAATCAAAAGGTCACATCATCAGTTGGGTGTGTTACATCTCTATGGAAACAATCCACTCAAAGTTTCCACCCCACAATATCTAATAAGGATTAAAAGAAACATGGCAGTCCCCACAATACTGGATCAGAAAAAAGAACATGACTTTTCTGGGGTGCATAATAGCTTCAAACCAGCACAGTTATTAAAATAGAAGTAAATATATTCAGGGAACACTTGTTAAAAAAATGAGTATTGAATAACCAATAACCTCCAAAGTCTAATAGGCAAATGAGAGGAATTATTTAATTATGACCTAATGATTCCATCAAACAGTAACCCAAAATATCCTGCCTATGTGTCTATATTTTTTTCGAGGGACGGTTCTGTCATCAATACATAGCATGTTGACCTATAAACTACTATCTCTGCAACTCTCTACTCAGTTCTAATATTTGTTAGTTGGTTCCATTAGACTTCAGATTGTCTAAATAAATGATTATCCTATCTGCAAATAGTCACTCATTTAATGATTCCCTTTAAAAATGCATGGGCCCTGATATATGTATAAAAGGATGCTAACTACAAATACAGTTTTGCGTAACTGTATGAGTAAATTTCACATGTCTACTCATGGAAGATTTGTAGAATTTTGTTACAAACTTTAACCAAGTGGTAGGAGAATGTCTTGAGGAAGAGACAGATTTTTCCAATGTGTCTGTTTGTGGTAGGTCTACATGGTTGGGTGGGGGTAGACTTGATCGCCTTACTTTATTGCTCAACACCTTTTGTATTATTTCATGACTTTTACATTTTTCTTTGAGATATATTTATAAATGAACTTTTCATGTAACGAATAAACCCAAAGCTTGAGTGTGATGGCTGTGTTTTACTTTCCACTCTAGTCTCTGGATCCTTGGGAATATCAACTTTTATGTTGTAGGAGCACAAAAATATTGGCTAAATTTAGTTGAGCCAATTTGAATTGAAATTGATAGTGTAGAGAAATCAGTGTCTAAGATTAGCCAAGGCCAGACCAATTTTCTCAGATTAGGTTTGTTTTCAAAGCTTCTTCATAGTCCCTTTTTCTGCAAGATGGGAAAAGAAGCTAGTTGGCCCTTGCCAGTCAGAAGATGAACTTCATCCTTAGGGAGAATAAGAATATCTATTCACAGAAGCAACCTGGATGACCCAACCCTATCACCAACTCTGTGGACAAGAAATATCGCCGTCTATTAAACATGAGGAGACTTGGACTAGCGATGCTACTGGCACAAGAATCCCCATAATTATGAGCTTCCTTTTTTTCTGGCAGCTTATTTTAGTAAATCCTGTGATTTCATATATTTATTTATTTTCAGATCTGTTTAGTGGCCAAAAGCCTCACTACATGTGAGTGTTCCAGTGGTGTGTGGCAGAGACATTTTTGGATCAGAAATAAAAACGATATTTTCTAAATGCAGAAAAAGTTTGTTTTCAATTTCAGCATCTATGCATGTTGTACTGTACTTTATACCCACATTCTGTTCAGACTAAAGTGCCATCTGATGTAGAGCTGTGCAGCAGGCTGTGCTCTTTTCAGCCTGACAAATGGCAATTTGGGGCAGCTGGAACTTCTGATTAAGCTATGGTGGGTTAGGGAGTCCAGGGCTAATAGAATTCTCCTAAATGACTGGCTGAGACATTTGTGTTAGCTTAATTGTACATTTGCCCTTCGACTAAGATCAGGAATCAGGTCCCCTCCCTGGAACTGCATCTTAAGTTAGTCAAGTTGTACTGCACAGTCTAATTAGATCTTTTCTTTTTCATAATGCCACGGGCTTTTTACCTTGACAACACATGGTTCCGTTATGAATGTTTTTAGAAAAGATTCATACTTTCGTGAGGCTGTCTCCATCTTACATTAATATTGGCTCGCTGATGCGGATTGTACAGTGAGTAGGAGATTGGCTGGCAATGAAGTTGTGGGCATCCTGTGTAGCCCCTGTCACTTTCCCTTTTTCATTGTGTCAGATTCCACAGAGCCTGGTTTTGTCCTAACAAAGACAACTTTCTGGAGATCTGAATGCTGGCCAGGTGAAGCATCAATAATGTGGCTCAACACTTAACCGCAGCCCTGTGTAATATTTCAGAATTCTCAGCATCACCTGAAAATGACTTCAATTATAGTAATTGTTTTTTTTTCAAATACCAATATTGGACACAGATATCTGTCACCATAGAAGTACAGAATATATGATGTCCCAAATTATAAAAAAAAAAAATAAAAAGAAAACAGTCATGGTATTACAACTACATAGACTATCTTGTTTTTCTGTAATGGTATTTTTCTCAATGAATAATAGAACACTAAATTTTGAGTGTTTTTGTTGTGGTTATTGTAACTCTTCTGGGTCCTATGTAATCTATTCCCAGAAGAAAAAGGGGATCTGTATTCTGCCTTGAGTTATGATCTGAATATTTATCAACTTTTAAATATCTTTCTTTTGATGTTTGCCTTTAAGTCATGACAGGTAGTGTGTCACTTGCACATGAAATCAAGAGAATGACACATTGTTTCAAGGTTATCCAAGGCTCCTTGCATAATTGCAATGTGGTGAAATTTTTTTTTCCTTTTGTAGAAAAGTTTTGAAATTTCTAGTCCATAAAATGAGGAGATTGAACAAAACAATCTCTAAGATCCCTTCTGGAGCAAATATTCTGTGACCTCTGATGATTAATTTTTTTCCTTAGAGTGAAAATATCTCACTAAACTTTGATTCTCATAGGAAATAGGAAGACATCAGGGTATGCTCAGAAAAAAAAAAGAGAGGATCATCCAGAGTTTTTGTTTCTTTATTAATTAAAACAAACACCTTCTAAAAACTTTAAAACTAGCATTCCCTTACACACATGAATGCCACATATGTCTTATTTACTTTTTGCAGATTTCTATGGCAATTTCTTGTCTCTGAAGAGGCAATGTGAAATGCATCTATGGCCCTAAACCCTCTAAACCTATTCCCAAATGTAGGGCTTATCTTCCAACCAAATTACGGAATCGTGTCCTTTTGTTTTATAATAATTTGTATAGAAATTTTTATCTTTTTGGGTTTTAATAACTTGAGTTTATGGCAAAAATTTCGACTCTAAAATAAGATGCATTTTATAGCCTTCAGGCATAGTTATCTTATAGCAAGATGAAAAGCAAAATCAAATAGTTGTCATTAATTAAAGTCAAACATAGTAGAATGAGCTTTATACACTCAAAACTCATCAGAATTGAAGTTAGCCCCAGAATAGAAGTTAAAAATTGAATTCCTTTAAGTTCTTATTTGTGATTTTAAGATGATTCTATCTTTCTTGATTTTTCCATTCCTTTTTATATCAACTGCATTTGCAATATGCAGCTGATATATTGATAGAGGTCTCAAGAATTTCCAGTTGATAAAGCATTTTTGCAGTATCACCTAAAATGGCAATCTTCTTATGTAATTTTATACAAAGCTTTAAAAATTTTCTTCAAGAAACCACCATAATAGATTGGCTGTGACTTTTAGAATAGAGTAAAAGTAACCCAAGATGTAAAATACTTTCAGGAATACTACCCAACTTTGTTGGCATAGCATTTTTCCTTTTCAACAGTCAATTTAATCCAAAACCTCTTCTCATCTTTCCTAAATAACTGTGATTCTGACAAGAACAATAGCTTCCATTTTTAAAATCAATATCATTGAGGTTTGGTTTGCATGCAATAAGCTACACCCGTTTAAAGCATATTGTTTAATGAATTTTAACAAACATGTGTATCTATGTAACAATCACAATGAAGATATAAGAAAATATCCATTACCCCCACATGTAATCTTGTGTTCCATTCCTGGCCCAAGCAAACACTGCTCTAGTTTTATTTAGTCTCATTTCTTTTCTTTTATTTTACTTTTTAAAATGCATTTATTCTTACTTGATAGATATTATTTTGCAACAGTTTTAGGTTTACAGAAAAATTATTCAGAATATACAGATAATTCCCATTTAGCTCCTTCCCTACCCTGAACACAGTTTGCCCTATTAACATACTGCATCAGTGTGACACATTTGTTACAACTGATGAACCAATAATGATAATATTATTTTTAAAACTCCATAGTTCACATTAGGGTTCACTCTGTGTTGTAAAGTTCTGTAGGCTTTGTCACCTGCATAATGTCAACAGTATAATTTCATAAAGAAGTATTTCCCAGCACTAAAAATGCGCTATGCTCTGCTGATTCACCCATTTCCCCCTTCTCCATGAAACTCCAGCAATCACTGATGTTTTACTCTATCTATAGTTTTGTCTTTTACAGAATGTCATACAGTTGGAGTCATACAGTATAAAACCTTTCAAACTGTCTCTTTTCACTTAGCAATATGCATTTAAAGTGCCTCCATGTTTGTCATCTCTTGAAAGCTCATTTCTTTTTATCATTATATAATGTTCCATTTTAGAGATGTTCCATAGTTTTTTTTATCCATTCATTGAAGCACATCCTGGTCGCTTCCAATTTGGGGCAATGGAATAAACCTGCTACAAACTATTCATCTGCAGATTTTTGTGTAGACATAACATATCAAATCATTTCTTTAGATACCTACAAGAATGATTGCTGGATCACTTAGTAAGCCTGTGTTTAGATTTGTAAGAATTTGCCAGACTGTTTTCCAGGGTGACTGTGGCATTTTACATCCTCAACAGCAATGATTTAGAGTTTCTGTTCCTCTCTACATTTTTACTAGCATTTGGAGTTGTCAGAGTTTTGGATTTTAGTCTAATAAGTATGTAGGAATATCTCATCGTTTTAACTTGCAATTACTTAATGACATATGATTTAGAGCATCTTTCCATATGCTTATTTGCCATCTGTATATGTTTTTTCGAGAAGTTCAGCTCTTTTGTCCATTTTGTGATTGGGCTGCTTGCTTCATTAATGTTGAGTTTAAATAGTTCATTGTACATTTCGGATGCAAGGTTTTTTTTTTGTTTTTTTGCCCTTTTTTTATCATATATGTGATTTGTAAATATTTTCTCCCAGTCTGGCTTGTTTTTTCATTAACTTGGTAGTGTATGTCACAGACCAGAGATTTTAATTTTAATAAAATTCAATTATGAAAGTTTCTTGCTTTTGTGTTGTATCTAAAAAATCACTGCCAAACCCAAAGCCACCTAGACTTTCTCCTACCTTCCCTTACAGAAGTTTTATGGTTTTAGATTTTACATATAGTTTTATGATCCATTTTGAGGTAATTTTTTGAAAAGCATAAAGTCTGTTTCTAGATTTACTTTCTTGCCTGTAGATATCCAATCGTTATGGCTCCATTTGTTGAATGACTCTTTTTACCCCATTGAATTGCTGCTGGGGAAGTCATGCCTAGTGGCCATTTCCAAAGCTCTCACCTTTTCCCCTCCTTTTTTCTCTCTTGTATGATAATGTGTAGATATTTCAATATGTTTCTATTTTGAAGATTGGGGGAGATATTTGGCCTAATGAAATGGCCAAATGAACCCAAAACTGGAAACAAGCAGTTCCAGCTGCTTATCAGGGTGGGAACTCTACACAAAGATTATTTAATACATGCTTTTTGTTCAGTTGCAGGGCCTCTCCTTTTGGATCCCATGAATACTCCTTCCTCAGGCAGCACAGTTTTGTCTCTCCTCTTCAACTCAAGGTAGGTCATGTAGAGCTGCCATCCACCAACCCTGATGCAAGAAGGTGGCCTCCTTGGGGGTGTGGCCACTCTAGCAGTTCTTCCCCTGCTCTTTTGGACCTGTGGTGCTGTCTAAGTAATAACTTGGTCACTTACTGAGGATCTCTGTTGTGTGTGGGTCTATGTTTGGGCTTTCTCTTCTTTTCCATTGTTCTATTTGTCTATTCTTTCACCACACACACTGTCTTGATTGTTGTGGCTTTATAGTAAGTCTTTAAGTTGGATTAGTGTCAATCCTCTTACTTTGTTCTTCTTCAGTAACTTGTTGGCTATTCTGGGTCTTTTACTATTCCATATAAACTTTCGAATCAAAATAACTTGCTGGGATTTTGAATGAGGGTGCATTGAATCTACAGATCAAGAGTGGAAGAATTGACATCTTAGTATTAATTCTTTCTATCTATGAATATAAAACATATGTCCATTTATTTAGACTTTCTTTCATTTATTTCATCAGAGTCTGATTGAATTTTTCATATAGATTTTGTAAATGGTGCCTTACTTTAGCTAAAGGACAATTCACTACCATTCCCGGACACCATTACATAAGTATTTTTTCTGCATTCTGCCTGTAATTTGTGATAGAAGGCAGGAGAGAGCCAAGAAAAAAATCAGTAAGGGTAGATTATTCTGAGGACCAAATCACCACAGAAGTCAAAAGAGGAAAGTTAAGGTTAACCCCTTCCTTTTTAGTGGAAACCTCAATTACTTCTATATGCAATTGATACTTAAAATAATTCTGAGCCTCTTGCTTTGTGCTTTAACTTCTGTTTCAGCTTTTGATATTTGAGATGATGTCACATTTAGGGGTTGTTTCACATCAATTTTAAGGCATTTCTAAAATATTTATCAAGTGCACTCATAGATTAGAAATGGATGAGTCAGCACATAGTGTAAAATTAAGGATATAATTCTTAGATGTATTATTCCATGTGCTGCAAGTTTAAGCAATTTTTCCAATTTCATTATCAATATGGAAGTGAAGTAGTTTTAAGCTCTCTATCTGGGAAATGAAGATGGATTTCCATTTCATTCACTTTTAAATGGTTGAGATTTTTAACCACTAGTGCATTCATACACTTAAATTGGCCTACATATATATTTTTTAACATTCTGGTTTTTATTTTAAAAGGGATTTAATTGAATAATTTGATAACTATATTTTATTCCTCAGAACTGGATGGCACTGAAATGAAAACAGTTTTCATGTTCCTCTACTTCCTTTTAATTTAAAAGCTTTCTGGAATTTCGGCAGCAAGCCTCATCCTATCCTGTTCCTGCATAAGCCCCACCTCTATGAAAATTTGAGAGAGAAATATAAGATGGAAGTTCTGTTCAAGGCAAGAAGAGTTCAACCTCAACTATTTCACTGCATCAACTTACGTCACACCAGTTGTTCCATCCTCGTGGAGTAAACTATCACTGAAAATGAATGAAGATAATAATACCTTCACTGTCCTCATTACTAATTTTTATATAAACTGTTTCATATCTATGTATATATATATATATATATATAACATATGTACAGATAAATTACTGTTTAGGAATGTAAAACTCATAGTAACATTCACGAATGTCCTTCGTAAGTCTTCAAATCCATAAAATAATTTCCAAGACTAAAATCAGAACATCCCATCTATTCATTAAAAACATGTCAGAATACTGGATAGCTCCAGAATAGACCATGATATAATAAAGCAATAAAACAAAAATCAATAATTTTGTGCTTTTGTGATTGTTTAGGCTTCTGTGTAGTTTTAAAGAGAGCCTACTAAATGGTCACTATTTACTAAGTAGTTTTGATTTCTACTAGTCAAACTTAGCCCTAACAAACCAACAGGTAAACCAGGATTATTTTTCTCATCTTATTATCTATTTAGGAAATTGAAACAATTTCAATTAAAGACTTCATTTTTCCCGTAGACTTCAACGTGTGGGAGGCCCAAGCAGCATTTGACTTTGGAATTACTTTTTCAGCTTCACTTTGGCTATCTTTTTGATACTGATGTGCAAATTTATTTTTCAGAGCTCTGCAATGAGGGTAGCAAGCTCAGTGGGGTCCCTTGGTTTGGGCTTTCTATCTTGCTCTAATCTTTTAACTGACTGAAGTTTTATGTTGTTCTTATCTTTAAGGATTTCTAGAATATTTGGCATGTCAGGTTTCTTTGGACCGTTCTTAACCAAAGTCTTTCCAGCACTGGCTTTTTTCTCTCTTTACTCTTTAATCCGATTAATAGCAGATGTACTTTAGTGAAGCCCTGTTGGGAGAGGGGTAGGGAGAGGGGCAAGTGGGGAGAGCAGAAGTGGAGGTAGAGGTGGTGGGACAGAGGGTAGTGCTGTGGTAACAGGTGTGGTAGAATCTAAGTCACCCGCAGTGAGATTCTGCTGCTCTTGGACGTCGCAATTTTGGCAATCTGAGCTCTGAGAGTGGCAAGTTCATTTTCAAGAGCACTTTTCTTTTGCAGTGTTTCCTCATTCACCAGTGTTTATAGCCCTCAGTTGAGGCTCTTTTTTGAGACTGTTTTTGTAAGGAAATCTGCCCGCTTCAGAGCTTCTCAAAGAAAGGACCATTTTCCTGAAGGTGTTGTCTTGACCAGACCTATCCTTAATCTTGTTGAACCCTTTCCATCTTCTTTGCCTACTCTTCCAACATCAGCAAAAGATGCCACTGTTTCCTTTCCTTGCTGGTTGGGGCTCCATTTTGTTGCATGGCTGATAAGCTGAAACTGAACTCTTCGACATTGAATCAGAGATAAATTAGTACCAATTTTCCTTTTAATTCTTCGAGATGAACCCTATGGCTTCCAGACCAAAGAACTGATAATGTATCAGTTATTATTATTTCAACTTGTTGAAAAACCATCCTAATGAGGTGCTTAATCCAGTCAAGCACCTAGATGGCAAAATTGCCCCAAATTTGCATTTCAAGTCCTTTGGGTATACGTAGAGGCCCAAAAAGCACACAGGGCAACATGGCAACTGGTGACTTCTTCAGCATCTCAAGCTTCACAGCTTACATATATTTTCAATTACCACAGAGAGATAGCCATATTCTTTGAATAAATAAAGGTATAATAGTACAAGGTATTTCTTCATCTCACAATGAGAAAATATGGTTTAAAAAGAAAACAAATAGCTAAACCTTTAGGATAAAACTTAGTGATAATAGAGATTGTTTCTGACTGCAGTATCATTGAAATTTTATATGTGCATATGAATAAATGACAAAGCCAGTTGAAGTTCATCCCATATTTCCTGTAGATCCTGCTTGTGAGAATACTTCCTGCACTTTGTAATAAAGAATCTGGAGAATGTGAGAGTGAGTAAATTAGAAATGTAGGGGAAAAAAGTTTAAGCATGTGGTGAGGAAAAGTTTAAAATTTGTTGAGAGTAAAGGATGGGAATAGAGTGCTGTCATGGTCAGGTTCATGTGTCAACTTGGCCAAGTGGTGGTACCTGTTTGTCTGGTTGGGCAAGTCCTGGCCTGTCTGTTGCAATGAGGACATTTCATAGAATTAGATCATGAACACATCAGCTGCATCCACAGCTGATTCCATTTGTAATCAGCCTAGGGGAGTGTCTTCTGCAATGAGTGATGCTTAATCTAATCACTGGAAGCTTTTTAAGGAGGATACAGAAGAGACAGGCTCTCTTCTTGCTTTGGCTGGAAGCCTCTCTTGTGGAGTTCATCCAGACCCTCCATTGGAATTGTTAATTTCACAGCCTACCCTGCGGATTTTGGACTCGGAGTTCGCACGGTCACGTGAGGCACTTTTAAAAATTTTATATTTGTGAGCGTTCCCTGTTAATTCTGTTTCTCTAGAGAACCCTAACTAACACAACCTGGTACCAGGAGTGGTTCTTAAGAAACAGAATCTTAAAAATGGGCTTTTATGAATGGTTTTCTACTCTGACTGGACTCAAAGGCACTAAGAACTCTGATTCCCATTATCAGAATGACACTCCCAATCCATGGAGTGAGACGACAAAAAAGATAGTCAAAATATCACCATTCAATTCTCCTAATGCTTCACTTGTACAAAGCCAGGCTCTGGGGAATAATGTTTTTGACACCTTTACGGAGTTTTGTGGAAATAAGAGGTATAGAGATGTTGGCTGGTTGTTGTTAGATACACTGGCTACATTGAAGAGTGAAAGGGATGGGCTTAAGACTTCAAACGAGAAGCTTAAGTGCCCTCTGACAGATGTAGAAGTTTCTATGAGTATCCTGAAGGAAAATCTTATTTCCTGTAGCCATAGACTTGAGACCTCTGAAAATCATGCTCCGAACCTTATTGTTAGAGTAGCAACTTTACAACATAAACTGAAATCTCAGTGTTGCATGGAGTCTAGCATTAAAGTGAGGGCCTTGATTGGAAAGGAGTGGGACCCTGAAAAATGGGATGGTGACATATGGATTGATAATGATGTCGGGGGTGAGATTGTAAACTATTCTGGTACTGATTGTTTCAGTCATTGGGGTTCTTTTGGCTTGTATTTCTGCTTCCTGTGACAGGATGACCACTTTGTCCTTGTGTCTGCTCTTCTGGTTTCTGCTGACTCTTAGCTTATGGCTCGTCTATGGCCTTTTGATTTCTATCTTTCATTTCTTCTCTTTTTAAGGCCTCCAGTAACATGGATTAAGACCCACCTATATTCAGTTGGCCACAACTTAACTAATAATACATCTTCAAAACATTCTATTTACAAATCAATTCATACAAACCAAGATTAAGAACATGTCCTTTGAGGGAGCACATAATCCAATCTACTGTAACCTCTAAACTTCCCTCTTCCATGCTATTGAACATGCCATTTTCATTTTATCAATGACTTCTGCTGAGCTTCTCTCTGTCTATTCAAAATTTCTCTGCATTACTCAAATTAGGATACTTATTTCTGGTCTCACAATTATTTGATGTTTTTCAGAATGGGACACTTTCAACCAAAGTTCAATAACAAATAGCAATTATTTTTAAAGTAATCTGTAAGGCAGTATTTAACCCCAAACCTCAGAAATTTCTCCTGAACAGTGGTATTCTAGTTGTGGCAGTGATTAAGTTCTTCATGCTTCTAGAATCATCTGAGGATCTGGACTGCAGGTTAGACCAAGAACCATCATTGCGTATCCCTAAATTCTTGTTTCTGCTTAGGGAATCATTAAAATTTAAATTTTGATGACTTGGTGAATAGAAGCAGGAAATATGATTTTACCAAAATCAATGAATCCCACCAGTTTCTGAGCTTTCTGTTAGCTACAAGATAAATCAGAATTAATAATATATTTATCTCAGTTTGAAGAATATTTCAGGTGCTCTGGTTCATCTAATTGAAAAAGTTTCACTCTGGACAAGTATTGTGTGGGTTTAATCAGCCATTCTCTTTTCATCCTTTGAGTAAGTAAAGTCTTTAACTTGTCCTACATTCTGTCCTACATTCTGTCTGAGGAGACAATTATGATGATAGCATCAATAAAGGCCATTAACCAAGATTTAATTGTTACTAAATCCAGTTTATGCCACACTAGATTATGATAGCATGCCAAAGAATTTAAACATCTCTAGCAAAACCATGAATATTATTTGGATATCATTCCATGAAAATATGAATCATGCCTATAAGTTCCAAAGTGGAAATGAAAAATAAAGCAGCAGCCAAACCCATTATAGCATACCAATAATCCTTGGAATTTTGCACTTCTTGTATCTTTTTTACCATTGCAGGCAAAACTGAAGTAATCTAAGGAATAAATTTGTTTAATCCCTAATAGTCTACCATCAGTCATTATTAACTGCTTGTACTAGACAAGATTGTTATAAAGGAAGGTCTTGGAAAGCAATGCACCCACTTAAACCACTGCTTAGCCTAGTGATTTTTGTTGCTCTCCCATGTTTATCACAGAATTATTACTATAGAGGAAAGTTGGAGGGTTCGAAAGGTTCCCATTTTGATGTGCCCAATTAAAACTGGGCATAGGGCAGGTTTAAGCCGTATCTCATCTAACATGGTAAAGGTAGAATCCCCAGTTTACCATTATAACCATTCTGACTATGCATTCAAGTAACTATACTTCAACTTGAACTTTTTCTCCAGTCAAATTTTCCAATCCCATAGATTAAGTATTGTTTTTATATCTACTGCTACAGAATCTCTGTAACATCCACGTATCAACTTTGTTTCCTTTGGAATGCTCTCTCCAATCACCATGAAATTTTTGAAACATTAATCATCCACATCTAATAACACCAACATTTGCCATATTACCACAGGCCATTTTATCCATATTCTTGAAAAAAAGCCCTGTATTCTCTGCCTAGATTTATGGAACTATTAGGATTGTTTGATTCATTTGAGATGATGCAAGCTAACTTGTCTTTACATTTCCAGATACATTATATAGGTGGATATTTTAACAATCTGCAAACAGCTTCTCCTGCCATATCCTGAAATTAGGTATGAGAAGATATTTTTACCATATTTGGCAATAAAAGCAGTGTTTTTTAAAATCTGTACTAGACATTATAGTGCAGGTTTTTAAAAAAGTTAGTTTTTTAATCCTCATATGCCCATTTTATCAAGTCATATAAAAATAGTGCCTTTTTTAATAAATTAAATTTTACGTTGCTCTTCCATAAATTTATTTCAAAAGCAAACATTCTTCAAAATTAATTCAAATAAAGCATTGAGAGAGATTACATTTTGTTCATTTATAAGACAAATTTGTCATTAAACACATTTTAAAAACCTAATTTTTCCACAAAATTATCTCAATTATAGTTTGTGGCAGATTGAATTATGCAACCCAAATTAGACGTTCTTAATTTTAATCCACATTCTTGTAGGTGTGAACCCAATATAAACAGAACCTTTTGAATATGTTATTTTTAGTTAAGGTGTGGCCCATCTAAATGAGTGTGGGTGTTAATCTGGATTATTGGAGTCTTTATAAAGAGACAAAATTGGAAGCTAGAGAGAAGGCCACAGGGATAAAACTCTAAATCAGCAGGAATGCAGAAGGGAAAGGAGAGGACATCATCATGTGACAGCAAACAGGGATTCAAGCCAAGGAACCCTAAGCACTGTAGACGAGTCAGATTGCTGTCATCTCCAGGAGAAAGGAAGCCTCTAGCCTCCAATACCATGAGATAATAAATTCTTATTGTTTAAACCAAAGCATTTTGTGGTATTTGTCAAAGCAGCCTGGCAAACAAAACACAATTGTTTTATGAAGTACCAGATTAAAAAAACTATATATTTATATAACACATGTAATCAAATAACTACTTTGAGTAATTTTTAATGAAAGTATGATTTCTGAGTTCATTTTGATTAAAAAATTTCAGAAAAATATCTTTTGAAGATTTGAATAAAATATAAGGTCCTAAGCTATACTTGAATAAAAATCAGTAACAAATTTTGTAGTTCAAGATACTATATTTGAGATAATTTTAGTGGAGAATTGAAAGTTCTGAAATTTTTAATGAAAAAATCAAGTTTAAGTTCATTTTAAGAAAACTAAAGTGTGTGAGCTAATTTCGAAGGAAAAAATCACGTCCTAGCTATTTTTAAAGCAGTTTCACTGAGATTCACACACAAAAAAATTCATCCAAAGTATATAATCAATGTCTCGTAGTGTAATCACAGAGTTGAGCATTCATCACCACAGTCAATTTTAGAACATTTTTGTTACTCCGAAAAGAAAAAAAAAAAGATACCCCTTATATCCCTCCCCCCCATTAACACTTAGCATTGGTATATGCCTTTGTTACACCTGATGAAAGAATATTAAAATATTACCATTAGCAGATAACTCATTTTTTTCCCAATAGTTTACACCAAAACATCCTCTCTTTCTACCACATCTCACTTCCAATCTATCAGGAAATCTCTTTGAGAATACATGTTCCTAGTCTAGCCACCACTTACTCTTTCAACTTCAACCACTCTAGTCTAAATTATCAAAATCTCTCTTGAGTTACTCTAATAATTTTTTAAATGGCCCTCTGTCCTGTCTTTGCTCACCATCCCCACAGTATATTCCTGATACACCATCCAGTATAAGTCCGCTAAAGCATGTCAGATCCCGAGATATTTTGTCTCAAAGCCCTCTAATGGCTTCCCATCACTCTACGAGTAAAGCCAATATTCTTAAAGTGATGCATAAGGGATCATATTTTCTAAGATCTTGTTATCTACTTGACCTCATCTGCACAAACCATACTGGCTTATTTTCTGGTCATTAACATGCCAGACAGTCTCTCATCTCGGGGTCTTTGCACTTGCTATTTCCTTTAATTGCATTTCTCTTTTTCCAAATATTAGCATGACTTGTACCAGCAATGCTTTCACATTGTCACTCATAAGTCATCTCCTCAATAAATCCTTCCATAGGCATCTTATGTGAAAACACATCTCTCCTACTCTTGATTATTCCCACTCAACTTCCCTGCATTATTTTTCTTCTTTGCACTTATCAGTATTTAAAAACATATATTTTATTTATTTGCATTATTACTTTTCTATATAATTTGCTGTCATTTACATTCCATGAGGACAAGGATTTTTTCTATTTTAATCATTGATAGATTAGCAGGTCAGTGGGTGACTGATATATTGTCTTTTTAATTAAGAATTATTGTCTTTTTCAGGCTTTATACCTGGGCCATGAAAATTTAGGTGGAAAAATTTTAGCACAGTGAGATTAATGACACAGTGCAGCACAATATCAGTGATTAAATATTTCTAAAAGAGCATATTTTTCAAAAATATTCTTCATTAGTTTATATTAGCAAAGTCCAAGAGAGAAAAACTTTTCACCTGGTACTGATAAATGATACAAAGGAGATCACTAATTATTAGTGAGAGCTTGGACTTTTTGTTTTCTTTAAAATTAAATGAAATAAGTCATTTCATATAAATTCTATGAGGGATACAATAAATAAGTTACATATGCATTTATCCTTGATCATTAAGGTTTAAATTGGCTGCAAATCCTCATTTTAATGTTTTACTAAAGATCTTTCATCATCATTCTGCTATCCAATACCAGCACACTTTGTGGCAATACTAACCCCAAATTACTTTAAGCCACTAGAAGTGTGGGATTGTGTTTTATCTTCCTCATTGTTGATTCCATATCCTCTAAGCCTGTACATGGTACATCAGAAAATCTAGATAGTTTTTTAATTAACGAACACCAAATGTATATTATGAGAGATGGGGGAAGATGAATTAATATCAGCCACAAACTCAGAAAAAGTTAAAAGCAAAACTATTCTTTTAAAGTACATTAAGAAAGCACAAATCATAGGGATGAGTATGGAACATTAAAAATGTCTTTATTGAGAAGAATCAGTTGTATGGATTTTATGTGCTATGGAAGGAGAGTGGAACAATAGAAGAGCATTGGTCACTTTGTAAACTGGGGATTAGCTAAAATGAGGTAAACATACTACAGGCAGTGAGAACTATTTGTTAGTGTTAATACCAATCCTGCTTTAAATCCAGTCTGATTTTTTTTCCCCAATCATACCAAAATTTTAGTTGAGAGACATCTTAAGAGAAAGTATGCTCAGAAGCCACATTTAAAGTTTGGAGAGCTGCAAACTGTTGGGCTCAGCCACTTCCATATAGGTTGCCTTTGAAAGGTTCTAGAACAAGCCCTACCACCATCACCCTACTCAATCCCCAATCAATAAAAAGGAAACGCTAGAAGAAAGGAGGCCAGATTTTGGAGACATATTTCAATATGGACTGAACAGAGGTAGTCAGGGGGAAAATGAGCTAAACAAGAAAGAGTGCAGTGGAGTCTCTCTTACCATCCTCCAAAGAGCTCACAAATACACCCCACAAGTTAAACACATTCAGAATCTTGTCACGTTTAGGTTTTTTGAAACCAAGTTCACTGTTAGCCATAAAGCAGCAATGACTCCAAAAGAGGATTAACAGCTTGCCAAGTTAAGTATGGACAACTCTATCCCCTTTCCTTTCCCTTAGTATCCTCCAAGTTCTAGTGAGGTCTGAGGGGTGAAGGAAAGAGCTTTTCAAATAGATACAATTGGATTTTAAATAACAGAGTAAGATCCTTCTAATAATTCAGGGAGATAAAAAGTTATGGAGTGTTTTGTGACAGGATAATATTTTAAAAATACTTCTCAGGGAAATTAAAGGAAAAAAAGGAAAGGCAGTTTCATGTATAACATTGAGATTTCTCAGTAAACTGAATGTATCTTTTTTTCTCATTTTTACCTAAGGCCACCACAACACAGAAGCGTTTGGTCTGCGTTAAAACAAAACAAAACAAAACAAAAAAACTGTGTTCTAAAAATACCACTTTTCTCATAAAGGGATAAACCGATCACGGCAAGTGAACAACTTTATTGTAACATTCTGGGGTATTCTTTAAGATTATTATTTTTTAATATATTTGTATCCATTATAAAATATATAATAAAAGTATAAGCATCTTGTAAATACTCTAGACAACTTTCTTGTAACCAAGTTTTGTTATGTGATATCAGTGTCTGTATTTTCATTTTTCTGTAGGATTGTTTCGGTGCCAAGCAAAACTTCCTTTAATATTGCAAGCAAATAAGAACAGAGATTATTTTAATATTTAAATGATGCCTTGGCATCTAGTGAAGGTCAAATGATGTCATTCTGTGTTGAAAATAAAGGCTTCACAGCAGTGAGAATATGAAGGGAAAAAAAACACTGAGCGAATTGTTTTACCATCATACACACAAGGCAAATACAAGCCTGTCAGTTTATACAGATTTAAAAAAAAAAATGAATACCAGTATTTGGTACCAAGCTCATTTTGTTAGCAACAGTTTGGTTTGAACCAACCTCACTAATCACTTTAATTTACTGTTTATTATTTGGATATATTTTAAAGTTTAAAAATTCACCTTATTCATTTTTAAATATCTATATAAGAATGAAAGATGTTGAAACAAGTAAAAAATAGAAATATATAAAGAATGTATTAATTATCTCACATTTACCTTTAATCCCTGATCACCCACTTTGGTAATAGTTTTGTAAATATTCATTTACATATTTATACTTAGAAAACATCAAACACTGAATTCATATATATATATTTTCATTTTTTTGTTTTGTAAATTTTGACAAAAATTGGATCAAATTATCCCTATTTTTCTCAACCTATTTTTCAAAAATGTAAAACAATGCAAGATATGTACATGCTATAACTGTATTGTATATATAAATGCACATATAAAAATATAATATACGTGTGTGTACATATAGAAAATAATTATATGGAGCTCTTTTTTAATTTTTATTCATTCTCCCACAGAAGGGATGTATATAAAATGAATACATCCATCCCCCTTCATTTGCTGTTTTCATTTTTTTCTATTTTTATGAATGACAGACAAGGAATTAACAAATTTATTTGTGTATATATATAAAATATTATCCATCTTGGTTTTATAGCTAAAGGACAGAGTACCTCAAGTTGGAGTTTCATATAAAGTGATATTTGTACATTTAATTTTAACATGTATTTCTGGGTAATATCTAGATAATTTATAGCAGTTTATAATCCCACTGACATGTATGGGAATCTTCAACAGTGTTGAAATTTTTCATTATTAAAAAAGGGTTTTTACAATTTTAGCCAATTTTTTGAATCCACTTTCTTTTATTTTGCCTTCTTAAAGGACTAACTAAATTGGGAAGCTCTTCAGGTGTTTATTAATGACTCCTTGTCTGTGAATTTTTTTTATCCTTTGCCTTTTATTCTTAATGAATTGCTTGGATTTATGTTGTGAATTTGTATGAGCAATATTTAATCCTTAAACTGGCCTACAAAGTATAATTTTTCCCTTTATTTTTATTTTTTTACTTTTACTTCATGCATTCTTTCATTTTTTAAAAAATTGTGGATTCAGTAAGACTACTTTTCTTAAAATCTTCCTGTTTTTTCTCTCTTGTTTAAAAGTTTTACCTATACTAAAACATTTCTAAATATTTGCTTAATGTATTCAAGCATTCATGAAAATTAAATATACTTTAAATTATCACTCAAATCCAGTGGAAGAAAATTATTTATTAATTTATCCTGGCATAATTAGTTATAGTCATTTGGAAGAAAATAAACTTAGACTCCTACATCTATAACAATCAAAATTAATTGCAGGATTTTATAGGTCAGTATGTCAAAACATAAATTGTATTAGAATTAATTAAATTTTTCTGGAACTCGATTTTGTTAGAATAAAGATCAAATCATTATTTTTAGTATTATTTCAAAATCCATATACGTTTAAAAATAATATACTAAATGCTCATATTTATCATTTGTTATCATAATACAGCAGTTTTGCCATATTTGTTTCAAATCTTTACATTCTATGATGAAATATACAGTAGGAATAGTTTTCTCTATGAATCCACTCCCATCTTCTATTTTTATTTCCTTCTCTTTTTCTTTCCACAGGTGTAATTTCATGCGTTTGATGTTATTTGTCATTTAAAATTTGTATCTTTATATAAATGGTGTCATACTGTCTGCAAACTTTCTGAAACCTAACTTTTTTCACTCATTCTCTTTGGAGATTTAGTTATATTTATAAAAATATTATAAATATTTATATTTAACATATACCTCATGTTAATTGCTATGTAATAGTCCATTATATGGACATGATAATGTTTTGAATTTATTTCTACTATGTCATTTTATGTGCTGTGTCTAATATTGGTTCCATTTTTCTTTACTATTATAATTTTCTTCTTCCCTGCCTTCAACTATATTCATGATTTTTAGGTGTTACTTAGAATAATGTGTTTCTTTTATTTCTTTTTCATCTCTGTTAATTTATATATTTTACTTTTCTTTGTTTAGTGGTTCACTATAAATTAACTTTGCTATTACCTATACATAGTCTAACAATATATGCAATTATTAATTCAGTTTTTCCTCCTCCTCAAATGAAAAGGACCTCAGAAAATAGTGCTCTTTTATTGCTTTTTATTTTCGACTTACTTTCTTACGCAAAAATTAAATTTTTATTTTAGTGTGGATTACTTATTAAATCATAATAATATTTCATTCGTTTTTGTGCTCAAGTCACTGTGCTCAGTTTTCTTCTTACTGACCTATGTCCCTTTATAGTTATTTCAGAAAAAGCATGTGATGTGAATGATAAACTTTCTTAGGATTTGTATTATTGAAACTGACTATATTCTTAATTTGGAATGGCACTGCATCTCAGAATAAAAACTTTGTGCACTGTTTTTGTTTTTTCCCTTAGCACACCACTTTGAACATCTTAAATTTACTCAATTTAAAAACATTTCTAAAGCATATGTGGTTGCTTCCACCCTCCTCTAGACCCCAATCCAATACCAGCTGTTATAATGTGATAATGAAAGTTTGGGTACCAGTATTTGGTACCAAGCTCATTTTGTTAGCAACAGTTTGGTTTGAACCAACCTCACTAATCACTTTAATTTACTGTTTATTATTTGGATATATTTTAAAGTTTAAAAATTCACCTTATTCATTTTTAATGCACAGATCTGTTGAAACCACAGATCTTTTAGAAGAACCAGGGTGTGGTTTGGCTCAGTTCCTGGTCATAAATTGTGTCTATATATTTTTCTAATTTCTGCTGCACCTGAAAAAGCCATAGTTACAGCCTGAACATCTTGTTCATGTGTTTGCTTGTGAATTTATTTCCTTCTACCAGAGTGTTTGGCAAAGCAGCAGCAAAACTCTCCTTTATAGCACTTTGCTTTATGCAGTGCTGGGGACACCTGTTTACTCCATTGTCGCTGATGTAAAACAAGCCTGGGTCTCTGCTGTCCATTACTGGACACGCAGTCCAACTGGCTTGTGGTAACAATTATACTTGTTTTGTGTTTTAGTTCCTTTTCTGTATCTAGAAATTATTTTATTTGGGAACTTACCTACATATGTTTGCTTTTTTTCCCTCTTTATATATTATCTCTGCATGGTTGGGTAAAAAGAATGATCTAAGAGTGAAGTCAATATACCTTCCTTACCTACAGTGAAAGTCATTGAATTTTCAGTATTTACATTACATATTGCCACTTTATCAGATCATGTATTACTTTTAATAGGGTATCATTCATCTCGGTCTTTAAATACAACAATTTTGTTTCCTTTAGCTATATTTACCATAGTTTGTTCTTATGCGTTTGGATCACAAACTTTATTTTAATGGTGATAGTGTTAGTTTCCTATCATTTAATTTGTTATTGACTTACTTTTGCCAAAGAGACTTTATCATTTTTATAAACCATTATCGAACCTTAGTTTCTGCAACAATGTTTTATTGTAAATTAATTTTAACATAACTAAATGATTTTTGAATGATTAGCAACGTTCTTTTTTATCCTGATAATGACTCCTTGCATTGCATGTTTTCTCTTTCACGTTAAACCAATCTTTCAAAACAAAAGGAATTCAATTAGTAATCATTATTATCATAAGCATACAGCTGAATTTGTCAGTAATTATTAATTTTGGATTTTTATATGTATGCATGTGAAAGAGATTAACAATTTCTCTTTTCATGTAATATTCTTTTTAAATTTTGCGATAAGGATTTATGCCAAACTCATAGAACAATTTGGGATTTATCAATTTTTCTAATCTCCAGAATATTTTTGTCAGATTTTTTAATTTTGTTACTAAATTATTAAGTCAATGAATTTTTCTTCTGTATGCAGAGATTACAAGCATTAATTCAGTTTCTTTAATAGATATGAAGATATTCAGATTTTCTATTTATTCTTACTATTATTTGAGGTAAACTGTATCTTTTGGAAGTTTACATATAACTTCTCAATGTTTAAATATTTTCATTTGTTTATGATAAATACATTTTTTTCTATTTCTATGAGGTCCTTTGTTTTATTGCTTTTTAAATTCCTGTAGTTGTTTAATTGTTTCTTCTTCATTTTTAGTGTTCATCTATTTTGTCAGGAATTTATTAATTTTCTTAGGTCAAGGAGCTAATTTTTCACATTTATTACACTCTCTGTTTTACATTATTGTTTATTTCATTCTTTGCTAGATAGTCTTTTTTATACTTATCTTCTATTTCCTTTTAATTTAATTTGATAATTATTCCAACTTTTGAGTTGGATACCTAGATATCTGGTTTTCAACATCTATTCTTTTTATTATATGTCTTTTATTATAATATTTTTCTCTCTGGTCATATCTTAACATAAAGTCTATAAGTTTTGATTACTGGGATTTAATTATCATTTATTTCAATTTTTTTCCTAATTTCATTTACATTTTCTTCTTTGTCCCCTGAGTTACTTGTAAGAGTATTTTTCTTAAATTTCTATGTATCATATGACTTTCTAAAATTCGCTATTATAAATACGAGAGTTAATTCCTTTGGTACCAGAAAAAAATGTTGATAGACATTGTTCTATGACTGAATGTTACATGTGTACTTAAACAAACTTGTGTTCTTCTATTGATAAATTCAGAATTTTCTATATGGCCATTATGTAAATTATGTCTATGTTAATGTTCAAATCTTCTATCTCCTGATTGATCTATCTGCTTTTGAAATATCTTTTAGAAAAATCTCTTAAAATAGCATCATTTTTGAGGATTTTCTGGGTTTTTTATTTTAGTTCTGCCATTTTACTTTTACATTTAATGGGTGTGTTATTCATGGCATTTTAGTTACACTTATTTGATAATTCTAGAAGATGGACTATTTCCACATTATGAATTTCCCTCTTTTTTTTCTAATAATGTGTCTTAAATTCAAGTCCACTCTGTGTCATAGTACATCAGTTTTTGTTTTATTTTTGTGTTTTGTATTGTTTGATTAGTGCTTGCATGGCGTATGCTTCTACATTTTTTACCTTCAGTATTTTTATATCCCTATATGTAAGATGCTTTTCGTGTAGGAAGTATATAATAACTCTTCATTTATATTGATTATATTAGTATCTGTCAATGGAGGGTTTCATCTTTGTACATCTAATATAATTATCAAATTTGGGGGGTTGAATCAGTAGTGTTTGGGTAAATGTTTAAAAAATACCTCTGAAAAAATGTTTTTTACATGCATATATAAATTTTTAATAAAATATACTGAAATTAAAATTTTACATAATGCCATTTTAAATAATATTAAATTATGGAATACAATGAATTGTTTATTCTCACTGAATGCTTCATTGATTTTTGCCAAACTGTTTTTACCAATAGCCAAACTATAATTGCAAAAATGATTATGTATGTCAGTTGGTTGATCTTTTTGTTTATATTAGTGAATGAGATCAAGTGAAACAAGATGTTGGAATTTCACTCGTTTGACAATGAATGAGCAACTTCCTTGTTGAATTAATGATAGTTTTATATACTGGGAGGACATTTTCTCAAGTTATAGTGCTGTCTGCAATGCAGCAGTTAGAGACATGATACATACGTTCTATCTGCATAAATAATTTTTAGAGTTTGGGAAATCACGAAACTAGAAATTAAGCACTAATTTGTGCCATTTGTTAATTTTTGTGATGTACATACTCATCTATGGCAGATTTAAAACTATCAACATGGCATCAATGACCATGGTGTTGCAAAGATAAGTGCAGTAGCAAGCCATAATATAATATTTTCTCCGAACAGATATAATTGACATAATTACCTTAAAGTCATAGATATTGGAATAGAGCATAATAATGAGTATATAGCAAAAATACAATATTAAAGTATGATATAGTAAAATGCAATATGTTAGAAATTGAGGAGTTTTAAGTATTTATTTTCTTTGTTGTAATATAATTTACACAACTATAAAATGATAAGATTTAATTTTAAGTGTGTTTAACAATTGGCCCACAAAACTGATTTTTTAACCACAGACTAACACAAAGCAGAATGGTGTGAAGGTAGTATAATTTAAACCACTAGTCTAATTTTTCTGTTTTATATTAATCTCAGCATCTCTATAGTCTTTTTTCTCTCTTTTTTTTCTGATATGTTACCTTCTGTCAGCTTTTATCTCTATACATTATCCATCACTTAGGGGTTATTCTAGAGTTTATAAAAATAGAAGAACCGCTTTTCAGTTTTGTACTATTAGGTATCAATAAAATAGTCTCATAAAGCAATATAGGGCAACATTGGAGTTCTGTGGGTATCCTTGTTTTGGTTAAAATCAGTCTATTATCAAACATATAATTCAGTGCTGTTAATTACATTCACAGTGTAAAAAAAATCAGTCTATTAATTGGACACGTTTGGTACACATAGTGCTGGAACAATTCAGATTAAAAATTAGAAAAAATTCTTGCCAGAATGTTTCCATATAGGATTAAATTTGAGGGTGAATGATCTTCCTTTCAAGCCTCAGACTCTCTGTTTTCATTAATAATTTGTGTAGAGTAGCAGCAGCAGGGCGGTGTACAGGGATATGAGCTGTCGTGTGATACTTTAAGAAGCTTGGCTGTGCCCCAGTTAAGTTCTGCTTAAGTGGCCCTCAAAAGTTATTCATTAGCTTATTCACTGAACAGCCTCAATTTGCTAAGACATCTTCTCAATGATGTGGAGGTGTTATTTTGCGCCATTTGAAATTTTTCTTAAGTTTCTGTGAGGGTCAGAGAGAGAAGAAAGCTGGAGAGAGTGGATGAAAGGGAAAGTGGTAGGGAAGGAGGGAGAGAGATGGAAGTTACCAAATTTTTTCACTATATGTTAGCATGTTGGCATGTCATAAAGAAATTATTTTTTTATATTTTTTGAAATATCCTATTATGCCTCAAATCAAATAAAAAGAAATTCTCCCATGCAACTGTGATGTGTTATCACATGAGTGCTGTGTAGTCTGTCAGAGAGTGTGGGAAGCATCCTGAAAACTCACCTCCTAAAACACATTTTCTTCCATGCTTTTTTTAAGAAGAGAAACATTACTTTTAAGAATGGCATTGAAATCTGAGAGGTACAACAAAGATATTTAGAATCAAAGTACCTTTGTAAAATTGTTTTAGTCTACAAAATGATAGAGTAGCAATTTGTCTGTTCAGCCAAAATGTTAGAGGTTCAGTTTTTTTATTATTACCTTCTTTTTCCAAATAAACAAAATAATTAGAGGAAACAGTGAAGTCACAATCAATTTAATACTCATAAAACGTTCATGTTGATACAAGTTTAGAATTGGCTAACTAAAGCAACTATCCATCTTGCTTTTAGAGTAACTGCAGTTTAAATGTGATTTCAGAGTAGAACAGCCCCAGTAATTAACCACCTTGTTTTTGGAACTTTTATCAGTGTGTACCACTGAAGCAGAACTAAAAGGAAATAAAATAATTTTCAGCAAACAGTGCTTTTTTTATTTCCTAAGTAGTTTCCCCCAATTAATTTGCTGAATTAAGGACACCCAATGAACCAGAATGTTTATGCTCTTTTAATATATACTAAAACATGGTTCTGTTTGTTGGGGATTTATTATCAGTGATTTTCATATACCTTGTATTTTCCTATGTGGCGTATGGCAGATTGTATGATATTTTACTATTATCGGCTTTGAGAATTGGGCTAAAATGGGCTAGTCCCATTTTATTTAGTGATTCAAATTCTATTTCTATTTCTATGTCTCCTCTGAATATAACTGAATATTAAGTTTCAGCCATCACTCCTATGACAGCGGATGAGTAGACCAATCTGGCTGAGACAAAACAAATGGGATGTCTGTAGCCATATCTGCATACCTAACTATGAGAGTAATTCCTAAAACAGTGTTGCTTCCCTCCACGCTGCTCTGCCTTAAATGTACTGTATAAAGGTGTAGTTCTGAGTTAAGTTCTGTGTTATTAATGATTTTGACTTCAAATGAGCTAACGAGAAGATATGCATTCTTCTGCTCTGTCCATGTCCATTTAAAGAAATTAAGAAATTGACACAAAGAGCAGATCAATTGCATACCTACTGACCCTTTTTGTCACAAATGCCATGTGTGTATGAGTTCAGATTGTTCACTCTCTTCTGGCTTCATTCCACCCTGCATTCACTCCACCTTATTTCCCACCTGCTCATTTTCTCAATTATTTCAGCTGATTGTTAACGTTATGATCCAAGAAATCCATATCGAACAGTTTTGGTATGATGTTAAATGCATAAGGATATCATCTAAAGATCAAAAGTATTTCAAAGTATCTCAAACAATTTATTACTACATTATAAACCATTAAAAATTGTTTTAGGTCATTTTTTTTTTAATAGAGAGATGAGACTCACTTCTCGCTGGGCCATAAGTTAGTAAGTATTTCATAAACAGTAAGTAAATAAAATATTAGAATCTCCTAAAGAGAATAAATTGTCAAGAAAAAAACTTTAATTTTCTGTGCCAAATGATGTAAAGTAATTATCAGTTATGATCTGCCAGGTATTTCAAACTTCTGCTGCCGAGGTCACTCTCCTTCAACAGTTCCAAAAATTTGAGCAGTGATTCAAGAAATTCTCTTTATCCTCCTCCTAAAGTGCTGACCTAAGGTAGACAAATGAATCTGCTCATTGCTTATTCCCTTGTCTGAGAGGTAATCTGCCTCTATATTTTATATGTAACACAATTGACCATAGTGATAAGTGATTAACCAGACGTAACCTCTCTTTCTCAGTTGGGGACTGAGAAGTAAGCATCCTCTACTCCCAACAGAGGTATCACAAGATAAACTTGCTATACCAGCCTCTCAGTGACAAGTGACAAGTCCATGTATACAAAAATGAAAGATACATTGCCATGGAGAAAATAAACAATCCCTTGAACTCTCATGATCCAGGGTGCCATGCATATATCCATAGAATTTACAAAATTCCATTTTTTCCAAATCCTAAATTCTCTGTCTCCTCTCAGATGTATAAGATTTTCACTGTTTAATGTCTAGAAAATCTTTGTTCTACACTGTATCTTTGCAAATATCTTGGCACTTTAATCTCACCTCACCCAACTTGATCTACCCCCAAACCTCCTATATTTCAAGAATTTCTAGCTCTTGTTGTATTCTCACCACATTTCTCCATGGCATATATCACACTTTGATCTTATTTCTATAGTTCTCAATCCTATATCACAAAAATCCTGACCTACTTTGCAGAGTTCATATGGAAGAAGCTGAGTAGAAAAAATTGAATAATAGGAAAATAGGAAGGGCATTTATTAATAGACTTGTTCATTATCAAGGTCATTTTTTTTGAAGATTTCTTCATAGTATAATTGAATAGAAAAAAATTCAAATTTTCCATTTGGTGACTTGTAGCCAAATGAAGAGCCTAGAAACAAGAACTTCAGGGTATCTGAATGGATATGCATGGTTTTTATACTGCCAAGGAAAAGATCAGTGGGATTACTGTCTTTATGTAATTATGCAAAATCAAAATTTGGCTGCTAATTTCCATGGGCATATATTGGATTTGGAGAAACTGTTCTCAATAAAACATAAAATTACACAAACACCAGTTAATCAGTTGCTTCTGACATTTATTGCCTGATGGCAACCATGGCACAAAGGAATGGGCAAGACTTTGAGGCCAGAAGTGTGTATCTTTAATTTGGCCTTCCCCCCTTCTTCACTGTGTGAGCCCAAGAAAATTTATTTTAATCTCAGTTTTCTCACAGTGATGGGATAACATTAACCTCGTAGGGTTGCTGTAAGTGTAGTAAGCAACTGAGTGTCTAGTGTTTAGTATGTTTTTGATGAATTGCATCAAAATTTACGTATTTAGGTTTTTCATGAAATATCTATTTACATGTATGCATTCTTTCACTTATTCATAATGGCTAAATTTACCTGACGTATGACATAAGTACAACAGTAAATAATACATTTTTTTTCTCATTGC
>PVIY010013448.1:0-59197 GCA_004026745.1 Myrmecophaga tridactyla
CGGCAGCGGGCGGGGCACAGCGGCCGCAGCGCTCCGCTTCCCCCGGCCGGCCGGCCGCGCACTCACCGTTCGCTGCCGCGGTCGCCTGCGGGGGCGCCTACATGCCCGGCCGAGCCCGCGGGCCTCGCCGCCGCCGCTCGCCGTCGCTACCTGGCCCCGGGCCCCGCGGCCGCCCGCTGCCCCATGGCCGCCCCGTCAGCGGCGCCGGCGCCCGCGGAGCAGCAGTAGCGCCGCTGCGGCTGGCCCCAGCGCGCAGGCGCGCCCGACACGCATGCGCACTGCAACCCGCGCCCGCCCGCGCCGCGCATGTGGGATGGCCGCGCCGAGACGGCGGCCCCGACGGGCGCTCTGGACGCGGGTCCCCGGCTGGGGGAGGCGTGCGGCGGCCGGGGCGGGGGGCTGGAGGGCGGGCATGGCAAGGGCCGGGAGGGGAGGCTCCGATGAGGGTGCGGCCGGCGGGGAGGGGGGCGGCCCGAGGGGGGTGGCAGCCGGGAGGGGAAACTGACCCACGCCTGGAGGGGGCCCGGAGGGGCGGTGTCCGAGAGGGACGGGGCGGCCCGCAGTGTGGGGGGGCCTGCGGCAGCCAGGAGGTGGGGTGCGGAGGATGGACAGGAGGTGCGGGGTGCAGTCAGGAAGCGGGGGTCTGCAGGAGGTTGGGGGTCAGCCAGGAGGCTGTGGGCAGGCAGGAGGGGGGTCCGCCAGGAGGTGGGGCTGATCCGCGGCTGGAGGGGCCCGGAGGGGCGGTGTCTGAGAGGGAGGTGTCGGCTGGTGGCGGGGGTGGTCACCCGGCGAGGGAGGGGGGCCTGGGAGGGGTCCGGGCCGTGGGGCAGGCCCCGATGGCGGCGGCGGGGCCAGGGCAGCCTCCCGGGCGCTGCACTCACCTCGCGGCTGCGGCCGCCGCGTCGCGAATGCGCCTCCCGGGCCCGGCCGAGGGTGTAGGCCGCCGACCCGGACTGTGACCTTGGCCCCGGCCGGCCCCCGCGCGGGTGGGCGGACTTCGGGGGCTCGGGAGAGGTGACCCAGAGCGCCGGTAATTGGGTAGTGACGGGGGCGTGGCCAGGCCTAGAGCCGGCACGTTGGGCAGCCACGACCGGTGCAGCTGCGACGGAACCGCCCGCCCGGTCAGCCGAGGGGCGCGGCCCGTCTCCGGGTTCCCCGCCCGCGGCGACCTCCGGCACCTGGGGCTGGGACTGGAACCAGGCAGGACAGGCTCGCGCTTCCGAGGAGCCTCGCGAGCGGGGTCCCGCCCCATGCGCTGGAGGACCAGGAAGGAGTAGGAAGCGCCGAGGTCCTGAGTGCCAACTTTGGGGATTCCGGGATCTGGGCAGGGGCAGGTTCTCCTGGGGCTGAACCGATGGCTTCCAGCATGAAGGGGGCAGATGGTTCAGCTGCCCCTGGCCCTGGCTGTAAACTGAGGCAGGGTCACCATGGGAGGGGGAGCCGGGCAGTGCTGTCCGAGTGCCAGCCCCCACTTTGGATGTTCTTTCCCTTTGTACGAACCTGTCTCCGCAGGTCACGGTGTGCTCCTTCCCACGGGGCCCCAGGCCCTGGCATGTGGAGCCGAGTTGTCCCCCCATTACCTGCGGTCACAGCTCCGGGCACACTGAGGGATGACCTGGACAACGTGGCTCAGGTGTCTGCCTTCAAAGGGCCCTGTGCCGGGACTGCTGGGTGGGGCAGGGGTGGGGAACTTAGGGGATTTCTCAAGCTCTGCAGCTGGCGGAGTTGGGTATTTTGTAAACCTGACCGCTTCCCCAAAGGGGCCACCGGCCACCCTCGCAGCGGGAGGCGGCTCTGGGCGCCCACTGAAGGGCGGGCCGGCCCCCAGGCCCACCCCATTGCAGACAGAGCCCTGCCTGTGTCACTTACCCGTGGTCGCACTCTGGCCCCCTAAAGGCGACTTGGGCAGGTGTCCTGGGAAACCAAAGGGTGCGGGCAGGGAGGTGTCCCGTCTGGGATGAGGCCCGGAGGGTGCAGCTTCCTCCCTGCCCAGCGGGACCCCAGCATCCCAGGAGGAGCTCACACCCCTGCAGAAGGCATATAGCGCATGGCATGTCACTCTGACCCAGTCTTGGGGCATCTGGAAGGTTCCTAGAGGTGGCTTTGGCTGGGCTGAGTTCAAAGGCCAATCCCCGCCTGCTGGGGACGGATGAAGGCCGGCCAGGCGCATGTGGGCCCTGTGCCTCGGGGGCCCGGGACTGGGAAGGCGTCCTCCCTGCACAGCGGGGTCGGGGGTCCTGGCAGCTGAGCTGCAATTGCACAGGGCAGCTGTGGACTTTCTAATGGGACGTGTGACTTGCCATTCTATAAGCTGTTCTTAAAGATGGCACGCCAATGTGCTTCAGAACCCCCCAAACCTGTGCACCCCCCCCTTGCGGGCTGAGCCGTAGGGGACAGAAGGGAGAGGTGGGATGGGGGAGAAGAGGCGCCTGGCTGTGGAGGGCGGTGCTGGATGAGGCTGCTCGCCCAGAGGCGGGTGCTGTCCTGCAGGTAGAGGGCTGGGGTGCCCCTGGCTTGTGCGTGCAGGGGAGGGGGCAGGGCTCTGGCTTTCCCTTTTGCAAGGAAAGTTCATTCAACTGTGCCTGGCTGGGGTTAATTGAGGCGAAAGGAGGCTGCTGGGCAAACAGGAAGTAACCAAGAGCCTGGGTGGCTGAGTGACCAGGGCTCCCTGTGGCTCTCCTGGCCATCTCGGCCATCCCCCAGCCTTCCTCCTGCAGCCAGCAGGCCCAGCCCCCATCCCGGCCCCTGAAAACCATGTCCCCAACCTGACCTTTGCCCGACTCAGGACCCAGAACTGCCCACTTGACCAAGTCCAACCCCAAGTCAGGCTCTCATTTTTGGGGGGCAGGGTGAGGCTCTTCCTATATGCCACCTTTGCCAGGCACACCCTGGATTCAGCAGAGATGCCCCTGGCACTCGCCTTTGATCAGGCAGCGAGACAAGAAGTTTCACTAGTGAGAGAGAAGGAGCAAGGTCAGGGCCTGGCGCTGACTGTCCACACCGGGTGCACAGGGTGGAGGCCAGCAGGGGCCCTCTTGGTCACTTCTGCGGCCCACACAGCATGTCAGAACTCACACTGAATCCTCACAAAGAAGAACTTTTGTTAGCCTCATCTCCCCACTCCCCCGCAGTGAGGAACCTGAGGCACAGAGAGGGTCAGTAATTGGCTGAAGGTCACACAGCCAGGAAGCCAAGGACAGCGTTTGGAGGCAGCCAGGCAGAGTCTGGTGCAGACGTGGGCAGGACGCAGTGCCGGGAGTGGAGCGCACTCCTCCAGCAAGCACCCTGCACATCCAGGACCCTGTCCTCTCCCATCGCCACGGCTGCCCCCCAACCCCGCCCTGACCACTCAGGGACCTGAGGCTGCAGCCGGCGCCCTGGGGACCCCCACTGCCATCTTCAAGCAGCATTAAGAGCCAAACGTGTCCCCACTTTACTGCGGGGGTGGGGGTGGGGGTGTAGAAATGCGGGACACATGCAACCCCGGGCCCGGCCGCCAGAGGGTGCCACCCCCCCCCCTGCCAAGGTCCCACAGCTCCCCTCCCTGCTGTCCCTGGGCACCTGGCCTTACCGCGGACGAACTCCCAGGGGCTCCCCCTTTGTCCTGAGTGGGAGGACGCTCCTTCGGTCACAGGGCCGAGGACGGGGGCAGCTAGGAGCACTTTCTGGGGACCTGCTCGCCCTTCTTGGTGCCCAGGCCAGCGCTGCCCTGTGGAGGTCCTGCCCGAACCCCAGGGGAGGCTCAAAAAGAATGTGACCTCCAGCTGCCCCGCCACCACACTTGGACACAGCAGGGAGTGGCCCCAGCTGGTGGGGGCCACCGGGGGGACATGCAGAGTGGGGTTCCTCCCATCTGGGCCCATGGGTCACCTGTGCTGGGTGCCTTCTGCCAGGTGTGCCCCAGGCCAGCACAGGAAGGGCAGAAGGCTGGAAGGGACAGCTGAGGGGCGCGCCTTGGGGACTCCAGATCCTGGTTTGTGTCTCAGGCCTGAAGGGTGAAACCCCAGGCAGTGCTCAGCCAAAAGCCCTCGTTCCCAACACTGCCAGCTGCCTGCACTTGGTAGAGGCTGCAGCAGGGTGTGGAGTGCCCCAAGGCCTGCAGGGCAGTGGTCCCAGGGAGAACCTTGGATGCTCCCGGCACGGGTGCCTCCGGGAGGAAGCTGGCAGCGTTAGAATTTGCAGAGAATTCACGTGTCTATGAAGAGCAGATTTATTTCAGGGAGAAGTGGGGGAGGAGAGGGCAGGCAAATGCACAGTTCAGCTGCCAATCACTCCCACCCCAGCAGCCCAAGGCAGCTCGGGTCAGCCGCCCCCAGGCCGCAGCTGCTCCTCAGGGGAGGGCAGGCGCTGCTCTGACGGAGGCTGGGGTCCCCATGGGGACCTGCAAACCCAGGAGAGACCCTGCTGCTGCTGGACTGTGGCAGGAAAAGGGGTAAGTGGCAGGGACCTCCAATAGGCACCTCGGGCTTTGGCTGGACTACTGCCCACTGGGAGCATTCTCGTTATGTATGGAAATCACACTGTTACTTATGACCTTACTGAATGTGTAAGTTTTTAAAGAAATGTGTATTGCCAAGCCCAGAAAGCAAGGGTGGGGGCGGCCCGGGAGGGGTGCACGGACTGCGCTGACCCCACCTTGTGGTTTTGTGCTTCTGGTCAGAGCAGATGGGCATTTCCTCCGTAAGATGCAGCCCAAATTTGTTAAGGAGCTTGTCCAGCCTGGGAGCACGTGCTCGGGGTTTGGGTCTCTTGGAGGGGCATGGGAAGAGGAAGGGGCAGCGAAGCACGCAGGAGAGCAGAGGCGCAAGGGCAGTCCCAGGCCGGAGACGCCCGTCAGAGGCCAGGGCAGGTGGACCCTCTCTGCGAGGACCTGTAATGCTGAGCACCCTGGGGGCCTCCCCGAGGAGCCCCACACTTCACTTCTGAATTCTTTGTGATGTTGACCAAAGACACAGGAGCAATAAGCCGGAGTGGCCAAGCGAGTGCCTGCGCCACAGGGCACAGGGAGGCTGAGAAAACCCACTGCTCCAGAACCCCAAATGGCCCTCAAATAAGCAGCCACACCCATGTCCCTCCTGTCAAACTGCTTTATTACATCTTAAATAACAGCACAGTTTTAATAGAGTATCTACCTGGCATCCAGCTTCCTTGCAGTACACTGACTTTAAAATTAAATACAAAAGGTGAAAAGGGGCATGGGGTGCAGAGAGCGCTACAGGGAGCTTTTATGTGGAGAGAAAGGAGGGCTTCCTCTGTCCCCTTCTAGCGGCCACAGCACAGCCTTGGACAGGAGACTGCAGAGGAGAATAGAGAGAAGCCCCAACTGCTGCCGCAGACACGCGTTTTGGGACACGGTGGGAGGCCAAGTTAACAGAACAATGCTGTCCAAACGCTGCTGCTTAGCATGTGGCTGGAAAAGAAAACTGGGAACATCTGCTTATGACAGACGTGACCTGCCTTGCGTGTGGAAGGCTGGCCCCGGGAGGGACGCAGGCCACGGAGGGCCCGTTTAAGAGGACGGAGGGCGGAGCCTTCGTGGCCTTCCCCTCCCTCCTTCCCCACCCTCAGAATCCAATCGCAATCACTTGGAATAGGACTTTTTTTCCCCCATGAAAAAAAAGGTGACTTACTGGCCACCAAGCGCACAGGGAGGCTGCTGGCCGCACCCTCTGTGCACCTGGCAGCAGCAAGGAATAGACAGAGCTGCAGTGGCAACTTTAAAGAGGTTATTTCTTAAAAGAAAAAAAACATCAAAGGACTAAGTCCTGTGTGCACTTTGAGCATTTCTACAGCATGCGATTCTAAGAGCAAACCCACCCAGTATGGCAAACCACCAAATTTTAAAAAAGTTAACTTAGAAAGTCTGAGATCGTTATTTTCAAAACATTGATTTGTACAGTGTTGCATACACAAACAACCGACAATCCAAGCACGAGACAGGCATCGCTCTCGAGGACAGGGGTCCTGGCAGCAGGGTGGGCCATCTAAGCTCCCTCCCACTTCCCAAAGAAACCCAAGGTGAGATTAAACGGTAGCTGGGGAGGCAGCGAAGAGGGGCCGGGGAAGCAAGAGGGGCCTGATGGGGGTGGGGGGGTAAGGGCTAGTCAGAGAAGGGGAAAGCTCTTGACTCAGTGCAGCACATGGACGGCACGTGCTGGGCCGCTGGACTCATCATCTGTGCAACGAGACGTAAACCACCAGGGACTCAGTTTACATCAGCAGCCCCAGAGAGGCTGTGCTGGCCTCTCTCCTGCTTAACTACTGAACATAAAGGAATATATTTTAAAAAGGAAATATGAATGTTTTCAAAATCCTGCTACAAACACGACTTGAAATTTAGAAACTATTACAAGATAAAACAAAAGTCCTCAACTTGTTTTGCATGAAAGTCACAAAACAGGATCACTGGTCTAAAATTCAAATAAACTAGTGAAAAGTTGTGTCTGTTTCACAATTACACTCAAGTTTACCTTCAGGTTAACATTTTTATTATAGTATTTCCTTTTAAAATTCATTCAAGACAAAAAAGAAAACGAAGACGATGGTCCCGACAGGAATGCACGATTTTAGTTACAGCCATAGAGACCCTTCTCGCGGTGGGAGTTGTGCTCTTGTTCAGCAGTAAGTGAAGGAAAAGAAGGTCCTGCCCTTCTCAAGTTCTGAGGGGTGCGGGGTGTCAAGTTAGTGTGGCTGGACTGGATATGCTGCCGCTGGAACTCTCCAAGGCTTGGAATGGTCTTCCAGTCGCCGCGGAGTCCATCTGCCATTTTAAACAGAGTTCAAACAGGTGTTAAAGAGATGGACTGTGAGGCATGCAACTAGGTGAATGAACCTTAAGGAATCTTGAATGTTGAATGAAATGTCAGAAACAAAAAGACAAATATCATCACGCCTCACTCATATGGACTAACTGTAACAGAACTGAAGTCGAGAGCACGGGTTATCAGGTTGGGGCTATTGTGAAGGGTCCCAGAGTGTGAGCTCTTACAGCAGCCACATCTATTCTGGAGTTGTAACTGTTATTTCTAAATTCTGAGATACTGAGCTATTTATGTATAACCTGGTCAATTCCCTGAAACTGTGGGTATTTATGTGACACCTGAGACTCAGAGTTAGAGCTCTTAAGCTATGAAAGTCAGTAGTACCCCATACAGGAACTGTTAAAAAAGCTGAAAAAGTGATCAGACTTTGACTAGAGATATGAAGGAAGCTGAGCTGGACAGAACTAAGGTAAATCAGAATACAGGGTAAAGGATGATATGGTCCCTATTTTACAACTTCACCTTCTATGCGAGATCAAAGGGAGATATTTGGTACAAAATGTATATTCTGGGTATCACATTATCTAATTTAACTTGTATGGTCAGTTTAGTTGGACACCATAATCACATGGAATCTGGAACAGGGCATGAGATCTTGTTGGTTGTTAAAAGTTAGTGTGATGCCCTGATACATCCCAGAGGAATTTGGGCAGAGATTAAAAAAAATATTTGCAAAGTCCCCTTGGGGGACTGGGGAACCTGGAGGAAATATTAAACTTCCCCATTTGGAGAATTTCTGATACTCTCGGCAAGCAGTGGGGACACCCAGATCAATAAGGCTGAGCCCTTGATGTTGGGGCTCGCCCTACAATGCTTATCCCGCCAAAAGAAAAGCTAAGCCGACTTACGCCTGAGCCACCCCCAGAGAACCTCTTGCTGCTCAGATGTGGCCTCTCTCTCTAAGCCAACTCGGCAGGTGAACTCACTGCCTTTTCCCCCTATGTGGGACGTGACTCCCAAGGGCGTAAACCTCCCTGGCAACATGGGACAGAAATCCTGGGATGATCAGCCAGGACCCAGCATCAAGGGATTGAGAAAACCTTCTTGACCAAAAGGGGGAAGAGAGAAATGAGACAAAATAAACTCTCAGTGGCTGAGAGATTTCAAACAGTCAGGAGGTTATCCTGGAGGTAATTTTTACACATTGTATAGTTTCTGGTGTAGTCTTACCTGAAGGCTGGAGGGAAGTGCCTGAAACTGTAGAGCTGTGTTTCAGTAGCCTTGATTCTTGAAGACAACTATAAAACTATATAGCTTTTACAATGTGACTGTGCGGCTGTGAAAGCCTTGTGTCTGATGCTCCCTTTATCCAGGGTATGGACAGATGAGTAAAAATCAAGGATAAAAAATAAATAATGGTGGGGATAAAGGGTAATAAACTGGGTAGACTGAAATACTGGTGGTCACTGTGAGAGAGGGGTAAGGGGTATTCTTCTTTTTCTGGAGTGATGCAAATGTTCTAAAAATGATCTTGGTGATGAGTACACACAATCATGATGATATTGTGAGCCACTGACTGTACATTATGGTTGGACTGTATGTGTATAAAAATTTCTCAAAAAAAAGTATATATATATATATATAAGAGATGGGAAATCAAAATGAGCACCTGGAATCAGGGTCAGGGCTGTCTGGGAGGCGTGCTTTGTGGCACAGGTGCTCTCTGGCGGCCACCCCTCTGCGCGTGCAGCCGAGGGGCATGGTGCTCCAGTTTCAGGGAGTGACCTCATTGCAGTTCTAAGTCAACTCCGCGCCAGATCTAACCTGGAAACCCGGAATCCCAACTTCACGTGCAGTAAGGGGGGGGGCACAGCCGGCCCGGTACCTGTCGGCGTTAGTTCCAGATCTTGAGGAAGCTGTCCCAGGACCCCGTGGCCACGGCCATGCCGTCGTCGGTCACACCCAGGCAGCTGACACGGTTGTCATGCCCAGCCAAGACACCTGGGGGAAGCACAGGGCAGTCACCCCAAGGCTACGTGCCCTCCTCAGTCCAGGAGGAGCAAGGGCAGGGGTCAGGCCTGCTCGCCAGGGCAATGGCTGGACTCTGGAGGGAGAAGACGCCAGGGTCCCGGTGGCCAGGTTCCCCACAATGCCTCGGTTGGCAAGGACAGGACACCAGGGAGAGGGAGAGATTTTGCTACGTGGAAATTCAGATGAAGCATCTCAGCAGTTTTGTCCAAGGGAGAGACCCCTTCTCCTAAAATACCTTGGATGTGCCTACAGTTCTCAGATAAAACAAAAATGTCCTGAAGAACAGCTGTGCCCCACTGAACCAGCAGCAGGACTTACCCCAAAATAAGAAATAGGGGAGACTCTGCTGGGACTGCCCCAAACTGCCCCACAATGGGGCCGGTTGAGATTCTGAAGAAAGTGGCACTGACGCCAGGACAGGGCCCCTGGGAATGTGTCAGGGGCTGCAGCCACCGCGCAGTCTGCAAGCGCAGCGAATTCAATGAAGCAAGTCTGCACGCTGGCAAGCACCCACCGGCGACACGGCAGAGGGACAAAGGCGGTTCCATGCCAGGGGCCTGCGTGCAGCATGGGACAACATTTGCCACAGGCAGTCCTTTCTCAAAACAAGATGCGCACAGAACAGGCGGTGTCACGATGATGAAGCCAAAGCTCAGCTTCTGGGGTGCTACAGGGTGGGGGATGGGGACAAACCTCATCAGGCATCATCCAGGAACTGGTAATAAATGTGTCTCAAGCTCCAGTAGCCTGGAGCATCTTACAACTTCTATGCACTGAGGTGAGAAGTGTAAATAAAAAGTGAAACAAAACCACACAGTCACAAATCAAAACAATTCCCCTCTCAGAGCAACTCACGCCCCAATAGCACAAGGCCCTGACTCCTGGAGCCCACTCACCCCAGGACAAAGGGCAGGCGGTGCTGCCAGACTGCTTGCGGGGACCATGACAGGGCCTCCACTTCCCTTCCCAGTCTTCCCTGTGACGGGCACAGGCCCACAATCTCTTCCCGGAGGAATCTGAGGGTACACTTCGCAGCTCCCTTCTTTTGCCTCCCACACTCATCAGCGTCAGGCTGAACAGAGGATGGTGCACAGCTGGGGTGCACAGCTCGCGCCTCAGTGCTCAATACAGGGGACCCAGCTGTGTGGGAGAGGCACTGGAGCTTGGGCTCCAGGACAGGGAGGTGGGGAGGAAAGGGGGTCTCAATCCAGCGGCTGGGGAGGCCCGGGGCCCGGGGCACTCCCTTGCTTCCGCCCTCAGTACTGACATTAATGCAGCTCTCAGATTTTAAGTGCCAACGTCTCTCAAATTCAAGCACCAAGGCCCACTGTGGATACAGGAAGTTCTCTGTTTTATAAGTCACATAAACCTCCTGGGTGAGCAAAACTCAGCCGTCTTGACCTCGGCTGCTGAGCCAGCCCCAGCCATGCCCCTCACCCACGGTACCCTTGGGTACTGTGAGCCTGTGGCCAAAGGGAGTCAAGGAAGTAACCGCCCCAGCAGCCTGCAGCCAGAGCACAGGATCACACCAGCCCTGCTTCTTATCCTGTTTCTGCAACCTCCAAACGGGGATGACAGCATTTACTTTCACAGGGTTTCCTGAAGATGGTAAATTAAAACTTGTGGTGACCTCAGCACAGGCGCCGCGCCCAGCAAACGCTCCAGGTCAGCCTTGTCACCCTCCGAGGTGAGCGGCACGAGGGGGAGGGGAGAACGTGGCAGGGACAGGAGGTGAAGCCAGAGGAGGGATGAAAGCGGCTCGTCCTCAAGGCACCATCGGTTACAGTGGCTGAGAGCGGGGAGCCCTGAGCCATGAGAGGAAGGCGGCTCTGACACCTGAGAATGCCCCGCGGACTGGACTCCAGTAGACACAAAGGGACAGACTTGCTCTCACCTAGATGAAAGACCTGGAATATGCACAGTCACAGAAAGCGGACTAGGCTCCCAGGGCCGTGGTGTGAGAGGAATGGAGCGTGATGCTCGTGACTTCCATTTGGGGTGCTGGGAAGTGACAGGTGGTGGTGACGTGACACGAACGTGTGTGGCGTCGATGAACAGCACACACGTAAGTGGTTAAAGTGGAAATTCTGGGTTGTGTATGTGTTACTGCATCAAGAGTTACAGAAAAACAAAACAAACCGGCCTCTCCCTCATGTCAGTGCGCCCATCCCGTGGGTCATGTGACCTGCATCTCAGGGCGACCCTCTATGGTGGTCAGCCTGGGCATGCCTCACTGTAGGAATAAACCCGGGAGTCAAGGCTCTGCCGGTATACCTGTTACTTCTCTTTGCCAATCTTATTCACCTGCATTTATTAACTTTTGGGAAACAGACCAATGAAGGATACAGATTTTAGGTGAAAACAAGGTAATGATGCAGTCAAATAGAAGCCAATGACCACAGCATGTGAAGAGCTCTCCAGCACGCAGCAGTGCCCTGCTGAGGGGGCTGCTCAGCTTCAAAGAGAGAAGGAAGGTACAGGGCTGCGTGCCTCAGCTCACGTTAGAGCTTAAATGAAACCTAGGCCAGAGACCCTCATGACAGCAACAAAACTTCACTTCTGTGCTAAAAAATGCTCCTTCCTCTGGGCTACCAAGTCAGCCACCAGAGTTCCTGACACCGCAGTGTGGGATCCAGCAGGAGAAAACAGGAAGGTCAGGTGGCCCAGGGCCCAGGGCCCAGACCCGCACTCGTCTCCCACGTTTCTCCGGTGAGCATGTGGGAAAAGCTTCGGGGGCCTGCCCTCAGGCCGCAGCCCGGCCCCCGACCAGGTGCCCGTCACCAGGGCTGGGCCTTGGGGCCCTGCTCCTTGCCAGTCTGACCCGGACAAACCAAAACATCTCTGTAGCGCGTGGGCTGATGCGTCCACAGGCAACCCCAGGCCCTGGCGGCCACCCACCTGCCCGATCTGCCTTGAGGGCGTCCCAGACGTTACAGTTGAAGTCGTCGTAGCCTGCGAGGAGGAGGCGCCCGCTCTTGGAGAAGGACACGGAGGTGATCCCGCAGATGATGTTGTCGTGTGAGTAGGTCATGAGCTCCTGGTCGGCACGGAGGTCAAACAGCCTGCAGGTCGCGTCGTCCGAGCCGGTGGCAAATGCATTGCCATTTGGAAAGAACTTTGGAAACAGAAACAGATCAAGGCAGCGTGTCAATGTTCGCAGAGAAGCCCTGGAAACGGGCCCAGCGGCAGGGCTGCTGCCGGCTGGCGGAGGGGGCAGAGCTGTCATCTGGGGACCAGGATGTGCACTCAGGTCACAAGCAGATGCACCGCTTTGGGCCAGGGAATCTCGAATGCTGTGATTTTTCTTCCCAAAGAGATCATTTCATTTGCTCTTGTGAATATTTTTGTGGAAGAAAGTTCCGAGCATGGCCATCGCAGAAGGGGAGGGGCAGGCTCCTCCTGGAACCTGCCAGCACTAGGGGTGGGGAGGGCTGAGAAGGTAGGGAGAGGGACTAACAGGACAGCAGTCAACCCCACCAAACAGAATGTTTCTCTCCCAGGATCCTCATGAGGTCAGGCCTTGACATCTGAGTGCCAAGAAAACCGCCTTCGGAGTGAAGGGACAGCTGGCTGGCCAGCACGACTGTGTGCGGACACGGGGCCACGGCCCGGAAGGGGCCTGCTGAGCCTGCATCTCTCCCTAACCCCTCAGGGTCCAGGGTCCAGGCACACCCCTGCGACACAGGCCGGTTAAGCCCCTTCGTGTCCGTCTCCCACTAGACCTGAGCCCCATCATGTCAACTGCTGGCCCCTGCCCAGGACTGGGGCCAGGCAGGGCACCCGACAGCAACCCCCCAGGTGTCTCTGTGGGGTAGGGGGTCAGGACGGAACGACACTGCTCCCCAGAGGCGAAGCGGACCACACCTAAGTTTTCTAAGGGAAGTTTATCCTTCGTCTGTAAATCAGGTTGGGTTTGCACAGAAAAGAGAACATGGACTCCAGAGAACAGCCTGAACCTGAATGACCTATTGGGGAGCTTCTGGTAAGGAGCGTTCACGGTGGGCAAGCAGAGACCCCGCCTGAGCCAGCACTCACGCAGATGGCGTTGATGTCAGACTCGTGGCCGGTGAACGTCTGCCGGCACATGCCTTCCCGCACGTCCCACAGCTTGGCCGAAGCATCGCAAGCGCCAGAGACAAACAATCTGGTGTCGGGAGCGAGGGAGAGGCTCATGACATCGCCAGTGTGGCCCGTGAAGGTGGTGGTCTGCTGGCCGGTCTCGATGTCCCACAGGGCACTGGGGAGAGGACAGGCAGGTGTCAGACTCACCAACCAGGTGGAAACACCTGGGCCCACATCGACTTCCACACGGTTACCTAAAACTTAAATTCTCAACACAACTTTGTTTGGCAGGGAAACAAAGCGAAGCAAACAGAGACTAAGAGGAACGCAGGACCACCAGCCTGGGACTGACCGCGATCTCTGTGTCAGCTCAGACCCCACGGGCAGGCGTGGAGCTCACACCACCTACGACCTTGCATGTGGGCCTGCAGGGGGCTGAGGTGGGGGGCGCGGCTCCAACGGCACACTCTCCACCCCACTGCACGCAGGGGCTGGGGCTGCCGTCCGCCCTGTGCTGCACGTGTGCTCGCGTGAAGGGGGAGGAGCCGATGGTCTCGGGACCAGAGCAGGAGGCTGCTGCCCGAGGGCGGCCCTCAAGTTTCTGTGCTTCAACCTACATAAGGCAGCTGCCGCGTCACGGCGCTGAAGGCCCAGGTGTGGCCTGTCACAGAAAGGTGTGCAAGCCCTGGACCGTCTCAGCATGAACTACGGGGGGGGGGGGCTCCTGGTGCGGGCCCCTCATATGGCCTAAGGACTACAGGAAGGAAACAAGACGCTTCCAAAGTCTAAAAGACGTCGTTCATGAATGAAGACCTTCCTTTAAGAGTATCTTCTAATGAAGAAGTCTTCCCAGGGCTCAGTCTGCAGAAGGCGTCTGTAAATCTGTGACGCTCACAGCGGAGGGGCATCTACAACCCAGCAGCCCCTCTTGCTGGCAAGGAGGAGGGAGACAGACCCCGTGAAGGCATCTGGGCCAGCACCGTGCAACCTCCTGTGCCCCAAAGGACCAGGAAAACCCACAGTTTCTGTCTAAATTGTCTTCATAAATTCTCTCCGGGCATTTAAATTATATACTGGTGCAAGAGATAAAAAAACTCTAAAGTTTAAGTGGGCGTCCATCTATCAGTAAGCAGGAAAGCTCGACAGCGTGGTGCTGCTGTTCCACCTTCAAGTGTGCTGAGCGCCCACAAGAGCGTGGCTCTGGCTTCGCAGGGAAGGCCGAAGCACCCCCACCCCCGGACGGTGCTGAGCGCCCACAAAAGCGTGGCGCTGGCTTCGCTGCGAAGGCCGAAGCACCCCACCCCCAGACGGTGCTGAGCGCCCACAAAAGCGTGGCGCTGGCTTCGCTGCGAAGGCCGAAGCACCGCAGCCCTGAGCACCTCCACCCTTGGATGGTTAAGCCCCCAGACGTGAGGTGAGGAGCTCAGGGCGCTCTATCTCCCCTGCAGTGTCAGGGCCTCCTGGCCAGTCCTCCCCTGCGCCACACCCAACTTAGCTCCTCAAAATGAACTCTCACCACTCAAGTCACGGTTTTAAACTCTTCAGGCCATTCAGGAGGTCAAGTACCTCTTCCTCACACCTAACCCAGGCTCATCCTAAAACTCGGGAGGGACCTACGGGTGTGCACGGACTGTCAGAAAGAGGCCCGGCTGCCAGCCAGTGCCCACGGCCTGCCCCCACGCGGCACTTACCAGGTGGTGTCTCCAGAGCTGGTGACGATCTGATTGTCATCCAGGAAGCGGCAGCAGGACAAGTAACCTGCGAAGTACAGACCCACGTGATGAGCCAAACCTAGCCACCTTGGAAACAGAAAATAAAATGCTGGCACAATGGACATTCCTGCGAGTGCTGCACCAAGGTTCAGACCAACCAGCGAGACTTTGCATCAGCTCTCCTTGGCACCCTGCTCTCGTGTGTGGTAAGGAAGAAACAAAGCAAGTTGGGCCACGTATGCTGCGGGGCAGCAGGCAGTGCCTGCAAAGCCCAGGACGGCGGCCAGGTCCCTCCCTGCTTTCTCGATGACCCACGGAAGGCCAAACCGGGTGTCTCGCCTCTGCCTTCCTGCTCCGTTGATCTGAGCCCAGGACTCCTCCCCTCACCACTCACTCGTTCATCAAGGGCGCACCCAGCACGGCCTGGCAGTGGGCACTCAGATGCATCTTGCTCTCTAGTCGGGAGAGTGAAGGAGCTTACGGTGTGCAAGGAAGGGGGGTGGGCGTTACAGAAGCGGAAAGGAAGAGCAGTGGCAGGGAGGAGGCGAGACGCCCGGGCCTGGGGCACTCACTCCTGGGATGTCCTGGGAGGGCACCGGCCGCTCCTGAGGGTGGAGAGGCGAGGAGGGGTCTGGAACAAGAGGGCTCAGGCAGGTAAGGGCTTGCAGGCCACAGAAGGACCTACAAAGACTGATGAGCAGATCACAGCGCCCGTCACACTGGTGACACTGCAGACGCCACTGGTAAGTAAGCAAACCGAAGTTTCCTACAGGCAGTGGCCAGGCCAGGAGCTGGCCTGGAAACAGGCAGCAACTCCAAGGCAGCCTCGCTGCAGACAGCGCAGATGCTGCCAGGCATGCAGCCCGCTCCTCCAGGGAAGGGACTCTGGACACAGGCCCCAGAGACCAGGAGGGACAGGCCCGTGTGCAGTTCCTCCAGATCGAGGGGGCACGTCAAGACACCCTGTTGTTAGCAGGTTTTGGAACAAGGAAAAGCAAAGATAAAGAATAAAATTTCCAGCAACTACACACCACGAACAAAGTAAGACTTCAAGTCGACTACCTCCTTCCCATTCCAAGCTTCTGTCCTAGCTTATGTGGCCACGGAACCAGCAGTGTCCATCAGGGCCCTGGAATTTACTCTGAGAACAAAAGAGAATGCCAGCGGGGGCTGCAGTGGCTGGCAACAGAACTGGCCTTGAGGTAACCCGCCAGGAAACAGCAGCAGTCCCTACCAAGAGGCGACACAAAGCTTAACAGGCAGACCGGCTTGCGACAACAAGCCCCTTCAAACAAGGGAAGCCCAAGTCCACACAAGAAAGTCCTGTGACACTGTGCGAATCAGTTAAAAATCAGAAACTAAGACACACAAAGGAAAACCCCACCGGAAGGCCTGACGGGGAGAAGTAGAAGAATGCGGGGAACAAAAGCATCGTTTAACACAGGTGTACTGAACTCGGCACTACCAGAAAACAGGCTGACCTTCAACTCACCCACCTTCTGCCTAGGAGGGGCCCAGGCAGCCCCTGGGAGACTGCCCTGCACGAGGGGCACCCACAATCCCGGGACGGCCCAGTCAAGGGGGGCTGGGCCCTACGTCAAAGATGGGGCAAGTGTCAACAGGTGCTCTCTGCAAGCCATAGGACCCTCCAGCTGTCAGCAGACAACTCCCTTCCGGACCCCCACAAAGGCACACTGGGCAGCCTCCAACCCTCCAAGGCTGCTGTCCCTCTCATTTCTGAGCCTCGACCCAAGGTCCCCTCCCAGGAAAGCAGCGTTTTACTCCTGGCTGACACTTACTATTGTTTCAAGCCGGCCTAACTGCTCCTTCCAGAAACCTTCCCTGGGCACCCAGACCCACCGCCATCAGCGGCCCATGTGGACTACCCAGTGGTGCTCACAGCACTGACCCATCTGCCAGTGAGCAGGGTGGGGGGGTGAGGGCTCATGCCGGCAGCTCCACGGGCACCAAAGTCCGTGTGTGCCCAGGGTCACACCTGCAGCCGCCCAAAGACACAGGCCTCAGAGCCAGCCGGGGTCCTGCCTGGCCAGGGCTGACACCCCAGGGCTGCGCCACCCCCAGGCTTTCCACGTGGGAAGCAGACTACAAACCAAAGCCTGGCTCTCAAGCGTGGACAAAACAATACAGACTCACCACAGCCGTGCAAACGCTCCTTTTAACTAAACAAAGTCAGGGCTGCCAGCTGGGTAGGGAGAGCATGACCTGATTTTTGTACTTCAATATGTTGAAGAGAAAAAACACTGAGAAAATATCACGTTTTTACACAAAAAAGTGTTTTCTCCAAGAAAGAAACGGTTGAATTAAGCTTTTAGTGATTTAATTGCTGATCCCCAGTGCACAGCAAAGACAGGACAGAGACTGAGCCAAACGCGGTCCTGGGGTGGGTGGCTGGTGGGAAGGGGTGCCCCGGGCGCTGGGTCACGCGCCCCACAGGGGAATGCTACCTGGGCGGTGCAGGCAGTGCGCTCCTGAGCATGTTTCCCTCCTGAGCATGTTTCCCGCCAGCCCAGGCTCCCCTGCAGAGACCTGTCAGGGACCGAGGCTGTCCCTGCATATAAAAGATCCTGGATAAACAGTGGCACCTATGGTTCTCAGTTTTCGTTACTACTGAAGAATAAGCATATTTCCAGGGTGTCGTATTTCAAGGGAACATGTCCCTGGAGGAGGGAGGGGTCTTCTGCAGGCCAAGCCTAAGCTGAGTGCCCTCCTGACAGCACCCCAAGCCCAGGGCGGGTGGGTCTGAGATTCTGGGAAGAGAGGGAGCCCAAAGCAGGCATCACACTGCATCCATTAATGGCCAAAGATCTCGTGGGGCCAGTGGCCCCACCTACTTCCCACCACGGACTTCATGGGGAGAACCTCTCCTTCCGGATCCAAGTGCACGGGTACCTGCCAGAACACAACAGCAACCCACGCGTGAGACAGACAGGCTGCCTTCTCATACGTGAGTAGGACATTCAGCTTCCGACGGTACAAACCGTCTTTGGAAAACGACGTTTCAGCCGCAGCATGCACGGGAGCAGCTGGGCGCATGAGTGTTGCTGAACCAGCGCGTGCGGCCTGCAGGCCCTGGGCAGACTCTGGGTCAGGAGGCCCATGCAGCTGTGTCCACCAGACCTGAATGTTCTCAGAAAAGGCACACGCCTTTACACGCACATGGCAAAGATTAGGAAAGAACATTGCTACGGACAGGGTCCTGGTTTCTCCAGCAGCCCCGAGGGACAATCCGCAGGCACGGGTTTCAAGAATAATCTGCGAGTAGGGCAGAAGGAGTGAGTTCTCAAATATTGTTTAATGCCTTTGTAATAATTATTGTCACCAAAACAGAGCTCGAAAGTTTTATATATATGTAACACATTTATAATAATTGTTTCATTATGATCACTGTGAATTCACTCAACCATTTTCGGAGGGCACCCATTACTGCGTGAGACAGAATCTTAAGAGGCCAAGCACGGACAAGACGGAGAGCGGCGGCTCTCCTGCAGCCTGGGGCCCGGGCTTTCCTCTCTAACGGGACACAGCAGTGCCCAGGACTCACCGGCAGCTGCACCCCAACAACATGGTCAAAGAGCAAGGACCGCCTGGACCTGCTTCTGTGCAACAATTTCCTAAGATTCTGCAAGAAAATATCTCCACTATGGTTTACCCAAGAGTTTAAACTTGAGAGCAAATGTTCAGCGAGTAGTTACTTTTGAACAATTACAAATGTTCATACCCTCACTGTCTGCATTCACTGTCTCCCCAGCCTCACATGTGTGATTCCCAAGCACGTGGGAGGATACTGCACAGGTGGAGGCACAGCTGGGCTGGGCATGCTGGCCCTGAGACCGCCTGAGACAGGCCAGGGGTGACCAGCCCCTCACCTCTTTACACTGGCTTCAAGGACACACGAATTTAAGCTTGTCACATCGTAACCTTTATCAGTTTGAAGCTGAAAAATATGCACAATCTCTGAAAGCCACATTCTTTCAAGATCTTATATTTAAGAAAGAAAGAAGATACTCAACTCACAAAAACTAAAACTTCATGAAATATGAGACAAAATTTCTGAAACTTTCCCTCTGATATCAGTTTTTGTTTCAACAAAAACAGTCTGACATCCAACAACCTTCAATTAAAAATGGAAATAGATAGTGCTGAATCTGATTAGGAACAGAGAAGATGCCCGACTCCAAGACTGCATTAAGAAGTGTTCGCAGGGCGGCTGGTAAGCGAGAGGACTTTGGAAGCTCCTGGGGGTCTTGCTTGGCCTCCAGCAGCAGGGCAGCAGCTCCTCTCAGAAGACCACTGCAAATTCTGAACAAAATACGAACAACAAAAACCCGAAACACTGGAGACCATCAAAAGCAGAGAGAAACTGGAGGGTCTACACCCGGAGAAGAGATCAGGCACTGGGCGAGCTCCCAGGCTTCATGCATCTTCCCTTAGGGCACGCCCCAGCCTGCAGTCGGCTTGGTTGCTGACCGCCACACGAGCTGCAGCCTGACCCAGTGGGGCTGGGAGAACCAAGGGCAGAGCTCTGACGGCCTCAGCAGCCGGGGGGTGAGAGAAGACCCAGACCAGAGAAAGCCACAGAAGGGAGCCCTCAGTCACGCCACAGTGACGGAGCGGACACCCACACACACGCAGGGTCAGAGGGTACAGAAGGCCCAGCTGGTGCTAAGGAACGGAGGTGCTCGGCCACACAGAAGAGCAGCGTCTCTGGAGAGCACGGCTCTCATGTCATTCACATAGGGCGGATGCGTCTGGACCAGCGTTCCCTGCTCCCCGCTACCCCATGGGGTGTGCGGGAAATCATTAAGCAAACTGTAATTGCGACCCACTGCACGTGGTTGTGGCTGGAAGGTCCACTAACGGTGGCAGGCCCAGTGCAGTGTTACCACACAGACGGGTACATGGACGTCCTGGAGGCGATGCCACTTACAATTCTCGACGCTACACTCCAGGAGAGCAGGTGAAGAAACAAACAATTCCGGTAGATGTTGTGGGATCTGCTGCAGGCATTCCAAACCTGATCACAGCAGATGCCAGGACGGAGCAGCCATCGTTGACGTGGGAAATCAACAGAGCTGAAGGCCCTGTAACCTCTAAGCCCAGCTGTCTGGAGATGTGGACTCTGAAGGAGTCAGGAAGAAAGCCGGTCCTGTCACTCCAGTCCCAGGGGCATCCATCCCGTGACAGGGGCCATGCTGACAAAGAAAACCATCATTGCTGCAGAATAGCTGCTGAGAGTCCAAACGCATAAAGTGCCAAAATTTAAACAGCCTGGAGTAGCAATCAATTAATTGTTTTATTTTTTCTTTTATGAACAGCCTCCCAAGCCAGTTCAAGAAGCAAAACAGGCCAAGAGAAATACATTTTTAAAAATTCTACTGAAACGGATTAAAATGGTGCTTTGTATTTATCGAACGCACAAATGGGAGGGTATTTGCACAAACAGTTCTCACCCAGGAGCACACCCGGATCCTACTGGGCCATGGGACTCGAGGGAAGCCATCCAACGTGTGGCAGGTACACTGCAGACAGACACTTCAATTGTCAAGCCACTGCAGGTGTTAAAGTCTGTCTTTCCCAGGATTGCATTTCCCAAGTACTACTCCAATAAGAGCTGACACCCACATTAGGTTCCAAACCTGTTGAGTTCAACTGGTCAAACTAAAGGAAAAACGTTGCCAGAAAAAATTAAGGGAACAGTTAACAAGAAGAAACTATATTAACTGGGTAAGAAAAAAATTACTCAGATTTATACATGCATTCATTGATAGCCAGATTTACCTAAACAAGCAACTGGATGGGAAAGAAGAAAAAGTACATGCTAATAGTACTTCTAAACTGCCCCTCTGTGGCTTAGTCGCTGGGAAAATATTTAGGGTTCTGTTATTAGCTCTCGTCTCATGTATGTTACCTTTCAGTGAGATCTCCTCACATTAGTTTTCTGGGATCAAAAAGGCTTATGTTATATAAATCATTCATATATGTTGTCATATTTGGCTTCTGCTGTATCTTTAAACTTAATTATTCAGTTTTTTACTACTAAAGAATATCCATATGGTTTCTTTGGTGTATCCTAAAACCTAGCTTTGAAAAACAAAACTGACACGGCACTGGGCTTAGTAATCACAGGGGCAGTGTGTGTGAGTGCGTGCAACTCACTCTTCCACCAAAGAGTTGTCAGCAGCTGCTTGCCTTTCTCTTTGAACCTACTGGTTTTCCTAAAAGGCTTTTAAGAGCTTGAGTTAATGTTGAATTTAACCACACTTTTCTGATTAAAACCTTTTTTTAAAATTAAACACTCTGTTCTGGTGTGGAAAAAAAATTCATTGGCTGGACAAAAGTGTATCTAAGATGACAGATCAATAGCAATGATCAGATCTGTAAAGGTAGGCGACTGAAGAAATGTCCTAAAGTCTCCTGTGATGGTCAGGTTCAGGTGTCAATTTGGCCAAGTGATGATGCCCAGTTGTCTGGTTAGGCAAGCACTGGCCTGACCATTGCTGCAAAGACATTTCATGGCTGGCTGATACACCGGAAGGCTGGTGTATTAAAACATTCGTCAGCTGACTGCATCTGTGGCTGATGACATCTGCGATCAACTAAGGCATGTCTCCCACATGAGAGAATCCAATCAGCTGAAGGCTTTTAAGGGAGAAGAGAGACCCTTCCACTGCTTCTCCAGCCAGCGAGCCTCCCCTGTGGAGCTTGTCCAGACCCTCATCAGAGCTGCCAGCTGCACAGCCTGCCCCCATGGTTGAGTGAAATACCTTTATAAATCTCATATTTACAGAGCTCTCCTGTTGGTCCTGTTTCTCTAGAGAACCCTGCCTAACACATCTCCAAAGGCTGATAAAATACATAAATTTACAGATACAGGAAGCCCAAGCAGAATAAATACAAACAAAAGTACAACTAGGTAAATGATAGTTAAACTGCTAAAAACCAAAGAAAAATCTTTAAAACACTGAAAAGTAAAACCAAAGAGAAAACTAGATTAACTATATCCAGCAAAAATATCCTTCATAAATGAAGGTAAAATAGACACTTTCAGGTAAAGGAGCACTGAGCAAACACTGCCAGAAGACTTACACTGAGGATAAGAGACGCTAAAGAACAGTTCCTCAAACTAAAGGGAAACAAGCCAGAAGAACGGAAGAGTATTAGAAATGCTAAATATCTGAGTAAATGTAACAGAACAGAATATTTAAAAGAATTTTCAAATGGCTAAGAATAATTAAAGAAGAAAAAAATATGTATTGTAGGAGTTTATAATAAAGTAACCATAAAGTGATCCATATGAAAACTATTGCACATACAAGGGGTGGAAACCGAAAGCAGACCTGTGGTCACAGGCTCTTCCATCTGATACAGACTGTGTAACAGCATCAACCGTCAGGAGACCGGGAGAAACAACGGACATGTACGCTGTAAGCCACTTAAAAAATAATGCAAAAAGGTTTACCTAAACAAGCAATAAACTAAACTAAATAGAATTCAAGTACCATGAAGAGGAAAGGAAGAATAGAAGAATAAATGGAGAAAGGAAAGTAACAGAAGCAAATGGTGAAGTGGCAGGAGTATCAGAATTATATAGAATATAAATGAACTAAACACTGTTTAAAAGGCAGAAACTTGTAGAATGAATAAAAACAAAAACCAATTATACACTGTGAGATTTGTTTTTACTAGAATGACAGAGGCAGGGCGAAGGTGAAAGGATGGGAACACATCAGACCGTGCAGACACTAAGCCTCAGATTCGAGTGGCCATATGAATGTAAGAGAAGGACCTCCATCCACAGAGCATCACACGAAAGGGAGAAGGTTTCACAATGACCAGAGGGCCACTGCACGACTCAGCCACCGTCCAGACGTCTGCGTCTGTCCACAAAATCACACCAAGCAACCGACAAAGAAGGAGAAACAGACAAACCAGCAATCATAGAGATTTTTAACATTCCCCTCTGACCAATTCATAGAAATAAAATTAAATGAAGGGAGAGAAGACTGGACTGATATTTAAAATCTTGATTGAATTAACACACATATATGTCACTATCCAATAACGGCAGAATACATCTTATTTTCAAATGCACATGGCATGCTTACCAGGATAGAACATTTGTGCCATAAAAATAAATTTTAAAAACCTGAAACAACACAGAATATAGTCTCTGAACACAAAAGCAATTCATTTCTTACCTAAGAAAATTTTCAGTATCTGGAAATTAAACTATACTTTTATGACAACCCATGAATCAAGCAAGAAATCACAAGGGAAATTAAAAATATTTCACACTGAATGATAATTAAAATATAGTAAAATCTGTGGGAGGTAGTGCTTAGAAGGAAATTTGTAGTGTCCTTTTTTTTTGGGGGGGTGGCGGGCGGTACAAGGTCCTGGAAGCGAACCCGGGTCTCCCACATGGAAGGTGAGCATTCTACCACTGAGCCACCCTGCACCCCTGGAAATCTTAAATATAAGTGCTTATATTTCAAAAGAAGAAAAGTCTCAAATCACTGGCCTAAGGCTCTACCTTCAGAAGCCAGAAAATACAGAAAAAAGCAACTCCTGAATAAGTAGAAAGGAGGAGGTCATGAGAAGATAAGAGCAAAATAATCAAATACAGGGAACATGGGGTTCGTATCTTTAAAATGGCCAAGGATATACTCTCGCCTGGCTAGAATTTAACAGACTATTTCAGTGGTGCCAAAAAACATGATTTACTCCATAAATTACAATTTCTTGGTTACATGTGAAGTAGGTGAGTCTACTGAAGACTCGATAAAAAAAATACTGAGGGACAGGACTTTGAGAACTGAGAACACAGCCATAAAAGTAAATTAAGATGAGATCTTCATTTATAGAAAAATCATGCTTTTTCTTATGAGGATGGTCACAGGTAAACCGAGTCAGGTAGATGGAACGATACGCCACGCAACGCTTAAAGCTGGAATGCCGAGAAGCCTGCCAACGCCGACGGGGCCCGGGGGCAGCAGGCATGGCAATGGCAGTAGGGGTACTTGGCCACACACATTCTCAAACCAGGGAAGCCTGGGCTGGTGCTGGAGATGGAGGACAGCTCAGAAGCAGGTGACGACGAGACTGCTTCACGTGTCAAAGAAGGATGGCTGCGAGTTCTCAAGGGGGCGACAGAGGACCTGGGGTATGTGAAAGTGCAAAGTCGCTCTAACTTACACTCCAAGGCCTGCTGGACCAAATTTGGTTTCATTTTCAGAATATTACAGGCCATTATTGCCAACCCCTTTATTTGAACCAAACTCATCAAATAATTTTTGAGACACAGTGACCCCTGGGCAAGCAGCCTGTATCAGTGAGGCTGGTGGAGAGGCGTGTACCTGTGTGTCCGGCCAGCTCCCGACTCACGCGCACGTTCCCCTCGCGGGTTTTCAGGTTGTAAATGGAGCAGATGTTGTCCAGGCCCCCGCAGGCCACGTAGTTCCCAGAAGGGGCGTACGCACAGGTCATGACCCACGAGGAGCGCAGGGGGATGGCATGGACCTAAACGACAGGACAGGGACGATGGTGGCTTTACTAAAGCCTCAGCAGGAGGTCGGGGGGCACTTGAGTCATAGCGGCACGGCCTCCCCATCCAACTACACGTGACCAGGAAAACACCACAAAGGCCTGTCAGAACAGCAAAATCTATTTAAAAAGAAAGTATTTTCACTGACATAATCAAACTGGACATTATCACAATTAATCCTGCCTAATGCTGTAGGTAAGACCCGTGGTGAGTAATGAAATGTTTTATAAACCACGTGTGTTCTCTAGAAAATAGCGATGAATTACTTTTTACATGCTTGTCTGAACTAATGAGTACTTTTTCATTTAATATGATACAACCTGGGATTACATTTTAAAAATAATTTAACACTTAATACTTCAGAGTACAGTGCCTCTCAATGAATCCTTTGCAAAAAATTAATGACTAAATGAGAAGCTAAATTTCTGCATTCTATAAATAAAACATGAACTTTTCTAGGCTGCACAGAGGCTGGAATCCAGGTCTCCTAGAAACACACGCAGACACTCGCCTCCACCTGCTCTATACGAAGACTGCGACCCACAGCAGCACCGGGCTGGGCCTGCCTGGGGAGTCCTCACACCTGTGCTCTGTCTCACCTACCAGACTCCATGCCTGAACCGGACCTTGCTGCATGGCCCCCACGCTGCACCCCGCCCCGTGGGAAGCGTGATGGCAAGAGGGTCCAGAGAGAAGGCCCGCCGTCCCCTGCGCCAGGCCCTGCACCCACCTTGTTGGTGGTGTAGCTGTCCCAGATGATCAGCTTGCCGTCCTGCGAGGCGCTCACCAGGAGCCTGTGGGGATGACAGGAAGCATCAGCACAGCAGAGAGGCCCCACTGTGCTGGGCAACAAGCAAAAACACAACTTTGGTGGCATCTAACATGTGCCCCAACATTATTTCTCTTGAAACAAAAGATGCCTATCTTTAAAGTGAAAAGAAATGAAGAAATTTAAATATTACAGCAACTTCGTTAAGCTTGGGAGAAAATATTCTCACAGATGAAAGAGTTCGGACTCAAGCACGCTTGACTTCGAATGCAGACTAGGTCAGCAAAGCCACCCCCTGTGTCTGCTAAGATGGGTTCATTTCTCGTAACTGCTACTGTTTGGCTTTTTTTCCCAACATAAATAAAATTTGAGACCTATAATCTTGCAAGAGCCAAAGGAGATGGAAAATACTATGTATGCAATTTCCAGTTCCATTTTAGCATAGAGAAAGACTGTATATAAAGGAATAATAAACTTCTAGATATTCCAAATTCATGAGACATTTCTCACCAAGCAGAAAGTCATGCAGCTTCCCAGAAGAAGCCGAAGCCGGCGTCCAGAGACAAGCGGACATGCTCATGCCCACCTGCTAGATTTCTAAGGGGTGGACAGAGCACAGTGGGGCTGGGCCTGTCCATCAGGGAGCCTGGCAATGTGCCAAGAGTATTTCTCACGACTATTTTCTTTGTCTGGGCAAATGTGCTAAGCCTGGGACCTGCGTTTTGGAAAGGTGTTTGGTCTGTACTTGCAGAATCAAGACAGGAGGCTGAAAAAAGGAAATCTAATGGGCAATGGAATTGTAAGATATTTAGAAAGTAAGCAAAGTGAGAGCAAATTCTGGGAATCATAAGACAGTCCAAAGAATTCTGTCCTACAAAATGTGCTGTTTTGAAGACACTGTGCAGAGGTTTTGCTGGTATAGTTAATAGTGTTATAAAGAAATTTGAAAATTAATTTATTTTTAATTGTGGCAAAATATATGTAACAAAAAGATCACTTTAACCATTTTAGGTGGACAATTCTGTGACATTCAGTACACTGACAATAAATGTAACTTTTCCCTGTGGTGATTAATGACATGTTTTATAAACCATCTGGGTTCTCTAGAAAATAGCAATGAATTACTTTCACATGCTTGTCTGAACTAATGAGTACTTTTTCATTTAATATGATACAACCTGGGATTACATTTTAAAAATAATTTAACAATTAAATACTTCAGAGTACAATGTGCCTCTCAGTGAATCCTTTGCAAAAAATTAATGACTAATCTAATCTCTTATGATTTTCTTCATCCTAAACCAAAGTTCACACTCATCTAGCAATGCCCTGCTTCTGCCCTGGTCACCACGACCCTCACCCTGAATTTCTTGTCCCAAGTCTTCCATCTCAGAGAAAGCACACAGCACCTGTGCTCTCCTGTCTGGCTTGACTGAACACGATGCCTTTGGGATGTGTGCACGGAGCTGTCCTTCTCTTCTTTCACAGCTGAATAATACGCTGCTGCATGGACAGACTACATTTTGTTCATCCATTTATCTGCTCATGGATCTCTGAGTTGTTTACACCTTTTGGCTATTGTGACTAATGCTGCAATGAGCCTGGTATATGACTATCTGTCCAAGTCCCTGCTTTCAATTCTTTTGGTCATGTATGTAGGAGGATTTGCCACTGCTGCCTGTGATGTGGCTAGGGAACAGGGGGTGACAGGTGCTGTACGGTGGATGAAATTCACCAATATCTACTGCAATTTACCAGCTTCTACTTACAACTCTTCCCTGGATGTGGGTGCTAAGCTCCACGAGACTCCACAGTTTCAAAACAGTTGATTCAGACAGTTTCTGTCAGTTCAATAGCTATTTTGGCGGCAGGACTGACTGCTGGAGCGTCCTACTCTGCCGTCTCTCCAAAGGTATTTAAACACATAGGTTTTAACCATTTCAGACATGAGCCTACATGGTTTCTTGTAGTTGATCAGAATCTGGAGATAAAATTCACTCAAGCCACTGTGAGAACTCTGATGCTTTTAGTTGAACTTGATGCTCTGATGACCTAAGCACAAAATGCCTCCAAAAAGAAGTCCTGGTTCTGTCCAATCAAGGTGGTGGAGCAAGACACTTCAGGGCTCTGTCCCCAACAAAAACTTTGAACGTCCAGCAAGAGCTTGCAGAAATGTCTTATTCAGAGCTCCAGAAAACAGCTAAAGGATTTCTGTAACAGGGCAGGCGCTGAATCAAGAAAAAGACAACTTAAAAGCAGTGGGTTCTCCTGGTGCCCTGCTGCCCCCACAATGGCTTGCTGTGGAACTGGCTCACAGTTCCAGCAGAGTCCCTGGTCCTCGTTCTGGTGGGAGCAGAGTAATTCTCAGGCATACTCTGGGAGCTTGTGGTTCTGGCACAGCCTTGCCACCCCAGATCTCTCCCACAGAGAATGGTGAGAGAGCTGCCCAGTGGCTGCCTGGGCCAGGGACGTACAGAGCAGTGCTCAGGACTGGGAGTGAAGTGGCTTCCTAAGTAAGATGAGGCATTCAGAATCATGTATGTGATGCAATTCCCAGGGCCACATGTGCATGCTCAAGGCAAGATGCACACGCAGAGAGAACCAGGGTGGCTCTCCCACTTCGGCCTAGAGCTACTCTCCAACACAGGGCATGGGCAAGCCGGGAAGAAGGGCATCTGTGCAGGCCAATCTGCAAAACTGGGAATGCTGTTTTCTTCTTTCATTTGTTTTGGTTAGCTTTTGGCATTCAAGGAAAGCCCTGTCATCACGCTAGCTGGTGACAGACTTAAAGAACAAATGTCTCAGTCTAAATTCCAGCAAGAACACCTTAAAATATCAAAATGTCCAAGTTTCCATGAAAGATTACAAAGCATACAAAGAAACAGGAATCTATGGCCCAGGGAAAGGAAAAGATTAAAGTATAAGAGACTACCAGTGAGGAGGACCAGACCTGGAAAATTGCAGTCAAAGACTTAAAAAGAAGTTCTAAATAAAGGAAGTCAGGGAAAGAATATACAAACACCAAGAGAATATCAACAGAGAAATGTAAATTATGAAAAGGAACTAACCAGAGCTGAAGGCCATAGAAACAGATTTAAAAGTTCCCTAGAGGGGCTCAATAGCAGATTAGAGCTGGTTGAAGAAATAATCAGTGAACTTGAAGATAAGACAATTGAAATCATCTAGGCTCCAGGGTAGAATGAAAAAAGCACAGAGAGCCTGGGAACACATAGAAGCGCACCAATATACACATGGTGGGAGTTGCAGAAGGAGAAGAAAGAGAAAAAGAGGCAGAGTAGTCAAAGAAATAATGGCCAAAAACTTCCCAAACTTAACCCAAGACATGAATATATACACTGAAAATGCTCAACTAATTCCATACAGGACACACACAAATGTTATAACCAAACTGTCAAATGTCAAAGATGAAGAGAGAATTCTGAAAGCCACAAAAGAGAAGACAGAAGTCATGGACAAGGGAACCTCATAAGACTAAGTGTCAATTTCTCACTGAAAACCAGGGAGGCAAGAAAGCAGGGGGGTGACATATTTAAAGTACTGAAAGAATAAACTGCTAAGAACTGCATATCTGGCAAAGCTATCTTTCAAAATAAGGGTGAGATCGAGCCATTTCCAGATGAATAAAAGCTGGGGGAGTTCATTACCACTAGATCGTCCCCACAAGAGATGCTCAAGAGAACTCTGCAGGCTGAAAGGAAAGGACAACAGACAAGAGATCAAAGCCACATAAAGAAATAAAAATCTCTGGTGAGGGTAATGACATGGGCTATATGCCAGTACCACTGTATTTTGGGGTTTTAACCCTACTTTTCACTTCCTACATGACCTAAAAGAGAAAGGCATAAAATGTAATGAGAAATCCTAGTTTTGGACTCATAATGTAAAACGTGATTTGTGACAAGAACCACATAAAGGTGGGGTGATGGAGGGATAAAGTACCACAGTTTGAGTACATTTCAGATAAAAAACTCGACTGTATAAATCTAGGATGTTAAATTTAAGGCCCATGGTAACTACAAAGAAAATACTAAAGAATATGCAAGCTCACAGAGACAGAAATTAGAGTACATGTTGCTAGTGGTGGAGGTCAGGAGGAATGAGAAGTTAATGCAAAACTGGTGTAGGGTTTCTATTTGGGGAGATGGGAATGCGTTAGTGGGAAAGTGGTGAAGGCACTGCAATACCGTGAGTGTGATTACTGCTACTGAATGGAATGGCTGAGATGGGAAAGTTTATGCTGCATATACATGTTCCCACAGAGAAAGAGCAACTAGAGAGACAACAACAATTAAATGCAACACATGGTCCTAGATAGGAGTTAGTAGGGGAAGAGAAATAGTTCAAAGGGACATTAATGGGATGTATGAAAAAATTAGAATACAGACTGTGAGCTTTATATCAATGTTAAATTTCTTGAACTTGGGAAATGCACGAAGGTGGTGACATAAAGGAATATCCTTGCCTGTAGGGAAAACATACGGCAATAGGAAGGTTTCAAGGAGGAGGATGTATATAACCTATATCTGAAGTGCCCGTACAATGGATTGATAAATAGACAGATGGACAGAGTGATGTGGCAAATGTGGCTGAAGTTTAAACTGTGGTTCTGGGTGTCGGGTGGTAAGGGGCATGCTGAAGTTTTCTGTATGGGGCTTATAACTTTCTTTTAAGTTTGAAAGTGTTTCAAAATAAAAAGTTAAAAAAATGCAGCTACTGGATTGTATACTTGAGAGTGGCTAAAATGGGAAATATGCTGTATATGCTACGACAATAAAAAAAAAAAAGAAATCAACAATGAATTTGGGTTTTCAATACTGATTTACAAAATGTATTACAGAAAAAATAACAAAGCACAGGCTCCAAACCAATTATTCTTCAAATGTAACTTCTTAAAGCAAATTCTTGTGTCTAGGTTCAATGATAAACACATTATATACTTAAAAATACTGCCACGCGTAGGTTATAAGGTCGCCCGGCTACTCTGTTTCTGTCTTCGGGCCCTTCTAAGCGCAAGGCTGTGAAGCGAATGTCAGAGCTGGGCTAAGTACGAGCTCATCAGCGCATCCTCTGCGGGTCACCAAGAGCACCTCTGGAAAAGCCTCCTGGTTTAGAGAGCCCCAATACTGCTGACTTGCCCAGAGCTACAGCAATGGTAAGCTCCAATGATCCGTCCAGAAGGCGAGAAAAGGCAGGCTTCCTAATCTTGGGTTCCCTAAGTGTTCAAGACCTGGGAACGCTCTTCCTTTACCCATAAAACAGTCATCTGGGGATGCCACTTCCCGGGCAACATGGAGATAAGGGCCAGGAAAGAAGTAAAAAAGGCTCCAGGACACTGAAAATAAATGCCCAAGTCCAAATGTCTAAAGTCCTCACATCTTTCTCAAAGGAAGAAGAGCTCTCAAGTCCAGTTTGCGCAGTCATATTTCACCCCCAACGGGAACAAACTTCAACTTCAGCAGATACAAGGAGAGAATCACTTTAAATTAGTTCACATGACTGGAATGGAATTGCAAATGCTAAGAGTTGACTTTAAAAATAAATCAGTATACTAAAAATATATTGATAAACATAAACATAATACATCTATATACACACACACAGAAACCCCTCACTGTGGATTTTTGAAATCTGCCAGCAGCACAGGAGTCCATGAATTATACAAATTATACCAAAAAAAAAGTCTTCATAATTATGACCTTGAGTCATGGAAAAAAATCTTACATTATATCTAGGAAATATGCAAATGACTTCAAGAAAACGTGCATGTCAAATTTTAAAACAGAAATGGCTTTGGACTTTACAGGCCTAGAAACGTGGCAGCTGAGAACAAGGGTTCCCTAAAAGCTCTGGAGATCGGAGGCCCCCCTCGGGGTCATTTACTTCTTGCTGTCTTTTGTTTATGGTTAGGGCCTAACTCTAAACAAACCAGGGCCTCCAAAGAAGTTTTCATGATGTGTCATTGTGGAGTTCCACCAAATGCCTGGGCTCCAGCCCAGCACCCGTCACTCGCCTCGGAGGGCAGCCGCCACCATCAAGCTCGTGCTGCTGATTCATTCCCTGGTCTTCCCTCCAGTTCCAGGGCTTGTGCTCAAGGCCAGGCTGGACATCCACAAGCAGGGTGGCCTGGCTTCACCCATTCTCCTGCCTCACCCGAGGCTCTCCCCACAGCTGCTGCTCAAGCTACACACACATTTCTGAGTTCCTCCAACACATCAAGCTCCTTTTAGCCTGTAGCTTGGATCACCCTTCAGGGCACTACTGCTGCTGCACCGCCGTGGGACAGCTTCGGGGCCGCCCAGTCTAGAGCCTTCTCACCGCCAAGGCTAGTGCCACAGCTGTTAGAGGAGAGCACTTGGGGAGCCACAGAGGCAGCTGGTTCTGGAGACTGGCCCAGTGGAAGCACTGTCTGATTAGGGTATTAGTGATCCTACAAATGGAGCAAAGTCCTGAAAGTTATACACTGTTTGATTATCACCTTTTTTTTTTTTTGCATGGGCAGGCACCGGGAATCGAACCCGGGTCCCTGGCATGGCAGGCGAGCACTCTGCCTGCTGAGCCACAGTGGCCCGTCCTGATTATCATCTATTTTTGATAATAAATTCTCATGTGGATTGTTTAGTAAGGGCATTGTTTCTTTATTTTCCCTTCTTTCTAAGTATTCCCATCATTAAAATGATCTGAGTTAGGTGTCATTTGCCTTTGGAGTCTTACAGGATGCTGTATAGAATAAACTAAAGGTAGAACCTTTTGTTCTGTAGTTGTTCACTTTAAACCAAACAATTTCACGAACAAAGAGAAAGTTAAGTCGAAATTTCTACTCTGATAACTAAACACGCAAAATTACTATTCAAAGGCACATTAACAATTGCTAAGTTAGATGTTTGAAAGAGCATGTTACAGTCACACAGCACTTAAGTTAACTATTTGGGCGAAGAGATTTAAAAGAGAGACTTTCCGGTAGCATTTCAAAGGAAAAGAGAAAGAACCTAAAAAATTTCATTTCAGAGGTGACTGTGGGTTAAGGAGCCTGAGCCGAGGCAAGGAACCTGGGCCTCATGTGACCGAGAAGCCCTAAGGAAAGGGCCAGAGGGAAGGGTGAAGGAAGGAGAGGGAGTGCTGGAGTAAAGAAGCGAGAAGCTTGAGTAGGGGAAGGTTTTAAAAAATGAACGAGAACAGGGAGTCCAGGAAAGGAGTCTTTCAAGTGGGACAGCTGATGGCAGGAAGGTGGGGGCAGCCAGCATGGTCAGGAGAGGACCAGCGCACGTGTTCCCCTCCTGTGCCGATGCGACACTCGTTGGCACCGCCCAGCCCTGTGCGCAGGCCTTGACAGGCTGCCCTGCGCTTCAACCACCTCACTCTCCCAGCACCCCTGGGGAAAGGCTGGAGAGACCAGGAGCCCAGCAGAGACCAGGACACTGTCCCAGTGGGGCTGGGAGAACCAAGGGCTAGAAACAGGAATGAGGGCTGAGGGGGGTGGGTGTTAATGCAAGCATTACAAGGCAATGAAAACATAATGCAGTGAATCAACCAGAGGAGTCTTTGGAGAGGGCTGTGCACTTCTGAATGCCTGCCTGGCCGCAGTTACCTGATCCAACACGCCGGTCTCTTTCATAAACCACAACAAATGAACTCAGGTTATCTTTCCCTAGAAAAGCAAATTGATCCTTGAATGGATCAGCAACAGTTTTGCCAACACCAACACATACCTGGAATCTGTGCCCCAATGCATGGCATAAATCTTGGCCAAGTGTCCCCTCAGCGTTCTCCTGGTGCGCATTTGGATTCTTCCCACTGGGTCAATGTTGTTTGTGATCTTAAATTAAAAGGTTTTTGCAAATGAACACTGTGTAATGAAACGATGCTGTACCCCAAGCCTCCTCTCCTCATTCCCACCCCTCTCCCACTCTGGCCCTCAACCTGGCTTAGGGACAACCTGATTCTCCCAGAGACCTCCCCTTCAATGTGCAAATGCTGCAGTGCTGCCCTCAGACACGCCTGACCTCCCCCTCCTCACCTCTCCCGCTAGGTCACCCAGGTGGTGGACAGCCGTGGGCCTGGCCTGATGCAGAGCCCTGGACACCAATGGTGTCCATGTCGGTGCCACGTCGCTTTGGGCCAAAGACTATGTAAATACTGGCGGATTCACCCCAGCATGTCACAAAAACCCTGACGTTGATGCCTTTAGGTTGACAAATGGAGTAAGGGAAGCACAACAGTGGATTTTTAAAAATGTACACTCCAAAGTGTGCTTGGTAATTCAAGTAATTCTGTGTAGCATAATTTTCTTAACGTACCAATTTATCCACAATTAAAAGTGCACCCTTAAACATTAGGCCAATGTAAAATTTTAATCATCCTTAGTAGGAGAATAATTCTCTTCCTGCATTGATGATCAATTCTTTGGACTTTAGAAACTGGAGTTCTGACGCAGATTCTGTTAAGATTATAGCTTCTAAATATCTCACTTTAAGATACTAAACTATGACCCCCATTATGGTTATTATTTAGGGCTTGAGCATTATTTACTTTTCAACCATAAAAACTACTTTTGCCTCTCATCAGAATTACTTCCGAAGGAGCATGCATCTCGCCGCAGTTTTCACCTGTCACTGCACAGACGCAGGGGGTCCGAGAAGCCCGCTCCAGAGGCTGAGGCTTCAGCACCTGGGCATGCTCACCTGGAGCCCCAGGTGAGAGACCTGCAGGGTCAGTTTCTTACCTGAGACAGAGTCGCATCCGCACACGCTTTTCTGGCATCCTAGGAGATAACAAGGACAAAGGGGAACTCAGTAATGCTCCAGGTGACTTTCATTCCCAGGTCCTCCCCTCAAAGTTTCAGGCAGAGCCTCTATATAAACTGCTAGGAGCAAAAGTAGAATGTAAAAGGATGGAGGGTCCTTCTCTTTCCCTCTTATCTAATGCCCCACAGTTCACTGCAATTTTTGGATTATCTAGGCAAGTCTTAAATCTGCATTTTAGATCACACTGAGGAGAGAACGCGAATCATCTCAGTGTTTAAGAGCTGCAGGTCACCTCCTGCAGCCACACAGCACTCGGACCCGCAGCCAATGTGGGAGGGCCACACTGGAAGCCCGGCTCCTGCAGAAACCGCGCCACCTTTCCACAGCACCTGCACACACACCCACCTCCCACAGGAAGGCAGGAGGGACCGAGCCCAAAGGGGAAAAGTCTAATAAATTAGGACTGAAGTCTAGCCCAACCAAAGGCCCTTTCCTGTAGATTATATTAACTCCGCGTTTTAATTATAAATGCTATGGAAAAGAACTAGGGATTTGTACTCAGACAATCAAACTCACATACAATTTTGTACCAGTTATATCTTGCTGAAAATCTGTTTTCTAAACTAACCTGGATAGGACTAAAGTATACTAGAAGACTGGGTTGAAGGATGATATTGTACATATATTTATTTATTTATTTATTTATTATTTTTTGTTCATATTTTAAAACTACAACTTCTGGGTGAAACTAAAGGGAAAAGATGTTTATTTAAAATTTGTGCAGTGCATTTCCTAATTTAACTTTTATGGTCAGTTTAGTCGAATACTGTAAGTGTATGGAATTGAATAGGGAGTGAGAATTTTGTTGGCTTGTACAGCTAAGTGTGATGCCCCGATAAATCCCAGAGAGATTTGGGCACTGAATAAAGAAGTGTTTGCAAAGTCCTCTTGGGGGAATGGTGAGAAAGGAGAAAATATTCAACTTCCCCATTTGGAAAATTCCTGATATTCTCCCAAGCAATGGGGACAACCAAGTCAATAAGTCAAGCCCTCGATCTTGGGGTTCGCCCCTATAAAACTTATTCCTGCAAAAGATAGGCCAAGCCTACTTAAAATTATGCCTAAGAGTCACTCCCAGAGAATCTCTTCTGTTGCTCAGATGTGGCCTCTTTAAGCCATCTCAGCAGGTGAACTCACTGCCCGCCCCTCTACGTGGGACATGGCTCCCAGGGGTGCAAATCTCTCTGGCAACATGGGACAGAAAGCCTGGGATGAGTCCGGACCTGGCATCAAGAGACTGAGAAAGCCTTTTCAACCAAAAAGGGGAAGAGAGAAATGAGAGAAAACAAAGTCTCAGTGGCTGAGAGGTTTCAGAGTCGAGAGGTTATCCTGGAGGTTACTCTTGCACATTATACAGATATCCCTTTTCAGCTTATGGTGCATTGGAGCACTTGGAGGGAAGTGCCTGAAACCGCTGGGCTGTGCTCCTGTAGCTATGTTTCTCGAAGTTGACTGTATAAAGACATAACGTTTACAATGTGACTGTGTGATTGTGAGAACTTTGTCTGCTACTTCTTATATCTAGGATCTGGACAGATGAGTAATAGATATGGAAAAAAGTAATAAATAAATAATGGGGGGACAAAGGGTAAAATAAAATAAATTGGGTAGATGGAAATATTAGTAGGTTAATGAGAGGGAGGGGTAAGGGGTATTGTATAAATTTTTGCTTTTCTCTTTTTATTTCTTTTTCTGGAATGATGCAAATAAATGCTAGAAATAAATTTCTAGTGATAAATTACTAGGAAATAAATTTTGAAACCTCAAATTGGCAAATATTTTATAAAGAGAAAGCAATACATTATAAAGGAAAAATGATGCTTTATTTAAAAGGTTCAATATTTGGGAGTAGGCAGTGGGCAACGTCATAAAATTTCAAAGGAAATACAGGAATACCTCATTTTATTCCAGTTATCTTTACCGCAGATACTGCGTCAAACAAGTCTATTGGCGCCAATTTTCAAGCAGTATGAGCTCACTCTGTGTACTCCATTTCAGTTAAGGTATGTACATTGCTTTTTTTAGACATAATGCTATTGCACACTTAAAAGAGTACAGTCCAGTGTAAACATAACTGTTTTATGCACTCGGAAACAACAACAAAAATGTGAGTTGCTTGACCACAGTGTGGAGCCGAGCTCACAGTAACTCTGACGTATGCCTGTAGCTTTTAAATTACGACAGTTTCTGCAAGAAAGACTGCTCCTTTTGAAAGCAGCAACTGGCCACGTGACGGCACTTAATGCACCTGAGCATCCTGCCCCACGGCACCGAGGAGGATCCTCGAGGGCACAGTGCCCAGGGACAACTGCCTCACCACAAATGACTTCTACTTCTCAAGTCAGTGGGGACATTTATCAACTGGTAATAGGTAAATATACGCAAACAGATTAGTATAAATGTAAACCTAGATTCCAAATTCAATGTTAATCAAATGACAAGGAGTCACTCTGTCTATAACTAAAACACAAAGAAACTATGAAATGAAGCATTTCCGTGCTGGCAGCTGCAGTTGGGGTGAGACGAGGAAGAGGCTTCGGGAGGGTCTCCTGGTCCACGAACCTGATCTATCAAAGAAAGAGTGCGAGATGCACTTCTGAACCCTAACATGGCTCACACGCCTTCTAATCTCAAAAATCATGACCATTTTCTAGTGAAGAACGCAAGTCATGAGACTGGGGCAATTTCACCCCATGAGTATCTGAAGGTGTGTATCACAGTGACGGAACGGCTAAGGGGAAATTACCTTAAAAACTAAACCATGTAACTTCAATTTAGTCTTCATTTTAGCCAACAAGCGCTTCTCTCAATCAGCGCAGCATTTCTCAGAACAAAGACCTTGAACTTTAAAACTGCAGGAATCTCTGCAACTGCATCTACCGTCTGTGATGAGAGGTCACTGATTATAACAGCTTGCCTTTTTTGTCTGTTTAAACCAGAGGAAATATGTGCAAACCATCATCCGATTCTGGTCAGCTCCGTTTCCTGTTTGGGTGTGTGTCGAACACCAAACAAGACCTGGGCGGCTGCACCATCTGGGCCAAACAGAAAACCTGGACTCCCCAGCTGTGTGCACAGGCACCCAGGGGTCAGGCGGACACTGAAAAATCACACTGTAATTTGGTGGAGTTTTCTTAACCTACCAGGCGTTTGGAAGATTTTAAGGAATGCTGCCTTCAATCAATATATTCCTTTTAGAACCTTTGTTCCCTCACAAATACAGTCAAAAGCAGGAAAAGATGGTCCTTTTCAGCTTAAAAACACTTCTAAGAAAGAAAACCATCATCCACTCTGTCTTCTTCATTATGTGCTCCTCTGGCAATCAGGGAGAAAGGGGGGGCATGTGTGTTAAGGCACGTCAACTGTCCACCCTTCTCGCTTGGTGTTACTGGCTCAAACAGCCTCGGCCCTGCCCTGTGCAGAGCATGTCACAGGAACAAAGCCTGAGGCTGTGTCAGTGGAGGACGGGCTGCTGGGCCCGGCCAGCAGGGAGACACTCAGAGCACCTGAAACGTACCTGCTGCAAGACAACAGTCCATAAAATGTAAAAAAAAAAAAAAAAAAAAAATCAATAAAAAAATATTGATTACATGTTGAAATATCTTGGCTTAAGATAAAATTTACTATAATTTATTTCACTTGCTTCTTTCTACATTTTTAATGTGGCAAGTACAGCAGGTGCAGTTCTATGTGACATTCCTGAGGCTGGGGAAGCAGACATTACCCACACTCGGGCAGGCCTGGGAGGTTTGCAACGTGACTAGACCCTGCTGCTCTTCTCTCCTAAAAGACGTAAAGGAACACGAGATCCAACCTCAGCCACCTACGGCTGGAAAGCTTTATCAGGGGCGACAGCTCTGAATCTACCACTGACAGAGTGACACTGATGAACAACAATTTAGAGTTGTTAGAAAAAGAAAGCTTCTTAAAACAGACCAAATCATACCACAGTTTCAGTGTTTTCAGAGTAAACTTAAAAATTTAAGTTAGTAAATTTGAGTAAATGTTTAATACAGCTTCTTAGAGCCCCCTCCAAATTCAGATTTCTACATTCTTAGTTATCAGAATTTGAGTGTGTGTGTTGTGTGTGGAGGGGGGAATGAAATTTCATAGTTTTGGCTTTATTTTTATTTGCCAAAAACATTGCTGCCCCAAATGAATTGTGGGAGGCTTATGTTTTTAAGTCATGCAAAATCTTAAGAGAATACATTTTGCTTTTATTTTCTGAGACTAGCTTAATACAAAATCAAATATTTCAGAATAGTTTACTCATTTTGGGGGGCGGGAGAGTAACTAAGACATATTAAATAAGTCTGATCAGAGAAAACCACAAAAAGAAAAATCTAATTCTTCCTGATTTTTATTGAGCTTTAACCTTTAAAATGCTACGACCTGAAATTCTTTCAGTAAATGGAGAGATTCTGTTTCCTCCCTGGCTGTACATCTCAGAAAATTCCATTCTCTTTTCCCCAAGTTCAAGAAAAGGTTAAAATATTAGTGTTTCCAAAAGGAGGAAGAACGAAATGAGACAAAGTGTCAATGGCTAAGAGATTACAAACAGAGTCGAGAGGTTATCCTGGAGGTTATTCTTACGCATTAAGTAGATATCACCTTGTTAGTCAAGAGGTAATGGAGAGGCTGGAGGGAACTGCCTGAAAATATAGAGCTGTGCTCCAGTAGCCATGTTTCTTGAAGATGACTGAACAATGATATAGCTTTCACAATGTGACTGTGTGATTATGAAAACCTTGTGTCTGATGCTCCTTTTATCTACCTTGTCAACAGACGAGTAAAACACATGGAATAAAAATAAATAATAGGGGGAACAAATGTTAAAATAAATTTAGATTGACATGCTAGTGATCAATTAAAGGGAGGAGTAAGGGGTATGGTATGTATTTTTTTTTTTCCTGTGGTCTTTTTATTTCTTTTTCTGAATTGATGCAAATGTTCTAAGAAATGACCATGATGATGAATATGCAACTATGGATGATATTGTGAATTACTGATAATATATGTAGAATGGAATGATCAAAAGTTAAGAATGTTTGCATTTGTCTTTCTGCATGGGACATGACTCCCAGCAGTGTGGACCTTCCTGGCAACGTGGGACAGAAATCCTGGGATGAGCTGAGACTCAGCATCAAGGAACTGAGAAAAACCCTAGAATGAGCTGAGAATTAACATCAAGGGATTGAGAGAACCTTCTAGACAAAAGGGGGAAGAGTGAAATGAGACTAAGTACCAATGGCTGAGAGATTCCAAATAGAGTCGAGAGGTTATCCTGGAGATTATTCTTATGCATTAAGTAGATATCACCTTGTTGTTCAAGCTGTAGTGGAGAGGCTGGAGGGAACTGCTTGAAAATGCAGAGCTGTGTTCCAGTAGCCATGTTTCTTGATGATGATTGAACAATGATATAGCTTTCACAATGAGACTCTGTGAATGTGAAAACCTTGTGTCTGATGCTCCTTTTAGCTACTATATCAACAGAAGAGTAGAACATACGGAATAAAAATAAATAATAGGGGGAACAAATGTTAAAATAAATTTAGTTTGAAATGCTAGTGGTAAATGAAAGCGAGGGGTTAGGGGTATGGTATGTATAATCTTTTTTTTCTCTATTATCGTTTTATTTCTTTTTCTAAATCGATGCAAATGTTCTAAGAAATGATGAATATGCAACTATGTGATGATATTAAGAATTATTAATTGTATATGTAGAATGGAATGATATCAATGTTTTGTTTGTTAATTTTTTAATTAATAAAAAAGTTTTTAAAAAGTATGCATTTGTTTGTTGTTATATTTTTTTAAAAAATTAAAAAATAAATTAAAAAAAAAAGTTAAGTGTTTCTTTCTCATGTTACTCCTGGCTTTAAGAACATACACTGTCTGCTGCGAACACAGCGGTGAGGCTCCACTTCCAGGCGGCGCTCAGACATGCAGCCGGTGCTCCTGACGCCATGTCACCTGATGGGCTGAAGGTGGCTGAAGCCCACAGATGGAATTGAAACCTCAGAGGAGCCTCCTTCATCAAACAGACAAGCCCACCTCAGTCTACTGAGGGTATAATTCATCCTTAGAAGTCTGCCCCTTTCCTCACTTTCCACACCACTAGTCCGCGACGGGAGCCGCCACCTGTACTAGATGATGCACTATAAAACGTTCATTAAAAGCATTATTTTAAGAAACTGGAGAAGAGTAGAACAAATTTCTTTTAGACCTAATATTATTCTTCCCTTTAAAAAGCTCCTAAATACTGCAATTAAACATTACACACTGGTCATGGATTAGAATATAAGGTTTTAGTATTTCTGCTGACGTTATTCTTGTCCACAGTGGTCTAATAACACATGGTTGTTTTCATTTTTGATTTAACTCTATTCGCCCTATTTAGTGACATATCAAAACCTGTATATTCTGATAATCGCCACTAGGGACCAATCCCTCTCCCTTCCCAAATTGTGAATAATCAGGCACACCTAAAACACTTCCTTGTGGCTGCTCAGAATAATATTTTTTAAACAAGTTTCCCTTCCTCAAATTAATGGACACAGTACTTAGAGGAGGGAGGTATACATGCCACTCTAACTACAGTGATCAAAATAATGTCATAAAACAACTTCCCAAGGTCAAGAATGTACAGCACGAACAGTGTTCAGGAGCCCCACAGAGGCCCTCCTCTGTGCAGATGCACTACACCCTCCTAGCGGGAGCTGGCCGCACCCCCAACCCCAGACTGGACACGGGCTCGAGGCTAAGCACTGATAGCTGTCCCGTGGCCTATCCTCCCTCAAACGGGGCATTAGAGCCAGAACCTACACATGGACACAGCCAAGCCCCCACGCAGCTACATACTCGAATTTGATTTTTGAGTTGCTCGGCCTCCTGCCGTAACTGGTCAAGTTCACTCATCTTCTGCTCTTAGCACACGTCGATGTCACCTCAAAAAATCCGAGATCTGAAACAGAAATACAAGCACATAAAATTAATAAACCACTGCTCTGTAATTTAACGAAGTGGGTGATAAAAGGAAACTGAAAATTGGAAAGCTATGGTTAAGTCAGCATACTTTGTGTAACTTAAAACATGTCTAAGAATCATCATGACTCTTAACTGATAAAATACCTTATAAAAATTACCTGGGTGTGTATAATATGAATGTCTAATATACTATTGAAAGTATACTACTGTATTCAAATAAGAAAAAATCTGTTAAAAAGTATTTCTCATGAAAGGTCATGGGTCTCACTGGACACCAAGAGCATATGACCGAAATCACAGGTGAAGCATTTAATCTCCTCACATGAAAACCCAGAAGCAGTTACTTTGGGGAACAGGGTACGGGGGGCAACCCGGCAACCCAGCTTCAACCTCTTGCACCCATGACTGGGCCAAAGCTGGAGAATCCCTGCACAGCCGTGGCGGCCGGTTGTGTAGAGATGGCCGCAAGGCCGCAGAGTGCCCAGCCCCCAGCAGCCAGCCCCCCTGCCCGCCCTTCCCTCGTCCCTGGAGACCAGATCAGACAGCAGCCCTGAAAACCAAACTCCTGTGAACCAACAAGACTCATTTCCCCACGGGGTACTGTACTCGGGGGCTGTATTTCTAACCAAGAACTGGGCCGGCAAGTCCACGATAAACAACTACACATGGTGTAAGCGATGCACCGCAAAGCCGAGATGGGCACCAGGGCTCCCACCCGCACACGGGCAATCAGCCTGGTGGCTGGCAGGCTGTGCCAAGGCCGCCTCCACTTCCCATGCAAATGCATGGGGGTATTTCACCATCACAGAAGCCGTGTAAAAACCGTCTGGCTGAGAGTAGGTCTTTATTTTCTTAGGATTAAGACGCAACTGGGGGAAATGGTCTGGATGGCCCAAGACGCAGTGCAAATGCGCCGTCGATGGGTTCTGCCCTAAAAGCGTCGCTCGTCCTGTGTGAGCCCGATGAGGCCCAGCAGAAAGCGGTAACCCCGGAGGGGCCCCACCCTGCCTCCAGGGAAAAGGCCAGGGGGCTGGTCCATGGCCTGACCCTGGAGGAAGGGCTCCCAGGGTGGCCCTGCTGGGTGGGCGGGGCTCAAGCCATCCTGTGGGCAAGGCCTTCCCTGAGGCAAGCCTCAGCCCCCTGGGGCGCTTCTGGGACGAGGGGTGGTGGCCACAGCTGGATGGGAGAAGACTGGCTAAATCTTTCTCTACTTTTCTTGTATAAATCCTAAGGACCGCAATGTATGGACAGAAATGTATGAAATTTAAAACTGCCGACAGGATACAGAGTCCCGCTTAGAGCAGGGGCCACGCAGCACTCCCCAAGGTGAACACAGGGTGCCGGTGCATCCTGTGGACAACCCTGCAGCACCCACCTGGCGGAGGTCTGCTCCAGCAAGCCCCCTGCCCATGTGCATGCACGCACATTAGAGTTGTTCTCTGAAAAGAAGTGACAATTCAATCTTCCCAAAATCAACATGAAGAAAAGTAATAACTAATGGGTCATCGTGGGTCTCCTGCTGAAGCTGTTAGGTGGAGTCAACACACACTCCTGGTTCTAATTTCAAACACTAACCAGCTAACTAACTCCAAACAGAGGTGAACAGAAAGGCCCGGTTCTAGGTTTAAACACTGATCAGCTAACTAACTCCTGAGCTGGTTTCTGAGACATCTCGGAAAACCGCGTTCCTTGTGGCTGGAGGCATTCAGGTAGAGGCTAGAACGTGATATTAGGTGGGCTACCTCCTGAGTTCTTAATTTAAATATCTCTTTTAATTCAAGGCTCTTCCCACACATTACGGAAGCACATGCACAGGACAGTCTCTCAACTGCACTGTTCCAGAGAAATCAACTCACTGGAAACCAGTGTCTTTTAAAGTGAGGACATTTAACTTATTTGCCTCAAAAGTTTCCAGGAGCAATCAGGCCACGGCTCTGACCTGCACGCCTAGTCACAAGCAGAACCCGCTGCTCTTCCTCCCAGGTAGGCAGCAGGAAGGCTCAAGGCCACCACGGGATCAGCTCCCTACAACCATCGCCCACAGGGCCTCAGAGTCTCCGCAAACTTCTAAGAAAAGGTGTCCCTGAGGCGTCCTGTGAGCCCACATCTGAGCCCACATCCATCCCCACCAGGCCCAGGCGAGGCAGGCGGGCGCAGCACTGGACATTCACGTCTTCAGACCACATGGTTAGAGAGCGAAGCTGCAAAGAGAAGGCCTTGTAGCTGGAGATCCCCTGACCAAGTGATGAGTGGGCTGGACATCCCCTGACCAAGTGATGAGTGGGCTGGACATCGGCCTCGCCTGCAATGTCCGGACCCCACGGGCGCCGTGGGCTCAGGGCCTCTGCGTTGTGCAGACAGAGCCCAGTCTGGCCCAGTCTGGCCTGGCCAGAGGAGCGTAAAGCGGCACCGACAAGATGATGAGAGGGGCACGCCTGCTTCAGCCTCCAGGTGACTTCAAAGAAGCAAAACACGCTCGAGGTCCACCCAGGGGCTATCCACTCAGCAGCAGCACGAAGACCCAGTAAAATGGAACACAGCAGGTACAGGACGAGAGGCTGAGAAGGATGGCCTTTCATGCAAAGGAAAGGCAAACATTGCCAGCATAAGCGAGCTCTTCTCTGAAAGAAAACGTCACTACTTTTCGGAAAATACGCAGCTGTAGTGCGACAGCTTTTACTTTTCACATTATATTTGGTCTGGGTTCCCACTTCCCTACCCCTACACCCAAGAAAGAGAGTTAAAAGAGGTTAAGAGGTTATTTGGTCATTGGGACTAGGGCCTTAAAAATTTTTCTGGTTTTAAAAAAAGCTAATTAGGGTGGGCAACGGTGGCTCAGTAGACAGAGCTCTTGCCTGCCATGCTGGAGACCCAGGTTCGATCCCTGGTGCCTGCTCATGCAAAAAAAACAAGCTAATTAATGTTAACTTTTTAAAATTACCAGATGAACTATTAAATATCACTAAAAACAACTGCAATGGAATAGCATGGAAAATGTTTATATGTTAAATGAAAAACTACAAACTTGCAAGTAATAATGTTAGCTATGTCAGAAGAACAAAAATATATCTAATTTAAAAACATTTAAAAGACAAAAAAGCAATTGTCAGAATTACTGGTCCTGTTTCTCTCTTCGTTTCCCATGTTTTGGTAAGGCGGCTGTATTATTCGATAAAGAAAACAGACATCCTACTCACTGCTGGCCGCGCTGGTTCTCGTCCTTGCTCTTGGGAACCCACAGCCTGGGCTGGTGGGGCATCTTCTAGGCTCAGCAGTGCCCAGCTAAGCGCCCGCATGCTGACTCAGCGCCCAGCCTAATCCACGCCACAAAGCCCCCAGAGACGCTTACGTCTGTTCTTTATGACCCACATTTGCCAGGATCTTTTATTAAGAACTGGTTTCAGAAATTTTTTCATAAAAATTTAAATAACCCCAAAGCAAGTATGTCAAGCCATTGGTCCCTCCTTTAGATTACGTAAGTGCAAGTGTTAGCATAAATTTTTTTTTGCAGAACTTGCCATGCGACATGTTCCAGGCAGCCACCCTCACTTCTGAGGCCCCCATGAGCCCCCTGTGTCTCCACGGCCGCCCGGCTCTATAGAGGCACCAAGATGACATCCAGGCTGCAAGTCTGCTAAAGACAAAGACGCTCACCATCAACAGATATTGCCAGTCCTAGATCAGCCACAAAAGGCATATGGCGCTCGGCAACCACTCTCCTTCCTGGTCTGTTGACTGTCAATAATGGCGTTATCATCTCACAGGGTGAAGATAAAAATTAAGTGGGACAACCATTCATGAGATTGAGAGAAACATGAAATGAGGAGGAGTTATAACAGAGAAGATAGGATTAAACAATGAGTATGAATGCTGAATCGTTATATTAATATTTCTTTTAGTTTCCACTATCTTGGAGCAGCTAAAAGAAAAACCTAAAGTTGTAGAACCATGACACACACCAAACTCTGAAATCTGTCCTGTAACTGCTTGTTGCGGTGTACTTTGATATTTATTGCTTTTTTGTATACACTTTCCCCCCATAATAATAAATAAACAAATAAATAAATGGGGAAAGAAAACAAAAGCAGCAGCAGCAGCCCCAGAAGCCTTTTGGAGGCTGAACTCTGACATGCTCCTCTCCACAGCGCAGCCTCAAGGATGGGCGTGTCTAGTCACCACACACATGTGGTCTCCTGGGGCAGCAGCCGGCGACATGCCCGCATGATGGAGGGCAGCACTAGCCTTCTGCCCCCGTGCCCAGCTGCACTGAGCACCCAGCACCTTCTGCCTGGACAGGCTTACAGTCACACCTCACTTCCAAGGCTAAGCAGCACCTGAGAGTCTGCATGAGGAATTTAAACCAACTTCATCGGCTTTTCTTTCATTTCCAAGTCCAGGATAATCTCCAAAATGACAACAGTACAAGCACAGATGAAATTAAGAAAGAGCGAGTCCAAAGTGCACTACAAAGTATTCAAGCCCTCTGGTTACACACAGATCCTAAGAATACAAAGCGCAATAAAGAACAGGTAGGAGCGCCAAGATACATAACTGACCAAGGGCACATGGGGAAAGCACAGCGCCACGCTTGCTGTGGACGCTCCACCCGGCAGGACAGGACATGGCCAGAGCCTTCCCTGCATCGGGCACTGCTTGGCCTGAGGACAGTGCACAACGGGCAAGAAAAGGTGGGGTCCTGGTTTGAGGGGAGATGCACGCCCGGGAGCCCCCCTACGTCAGGCAACACTGGAGCTGCCTGAGATGAAGTTCTGCAAAATCACACCTTGTAAAGATTCTGATGGCACCTGGGAAGTAGTTTATAAAAAAGTGGCCCTGACAACCCTCTGGGACAGGACCACGTTAAACAGCATCAGCAACTTCCAGACTGTGGGAAAGTCCACAGGATAACCACCTGGAATTTTCTTTCAACAAACAAACTTCAAGGAAATAAAAGGAGAGAGAGAGAGAGAGAGAGATGGAAGGGGAATTTATGAATTAAGATATTTAAATGCCTACCAACCAATCAGAATGAAGCCCTTACTTGACAGCTATTCAAACAAACGGCAAAGCCAAACCAAACCAACAGGCATGCCGTCCCTGGCAATGTGAGCACAGACAGGTTCTCTGGGGACATGAAGGAGGCTACCGTTAATTTTTCTAGGTATGATAATATAGTGCATTTGCTTTATATGTCTTCTTCTTTCAAAGATACGATGAAATAGTTTAAGAATAAACATTATGCCTGGAATTTACTTCAAAATAATGCAAGAAGGAAGGAAATAGGCATGGTGCATATAAAACGAGATTGGTCACAAGTTGGTAGCTGCTTAAGTTTTAAGATGGGGAATTCCTTATACTTTTCTGATGACTTTGTATATGTTCAACATTTTTCATTAAAAATAGTTTTTAAGTGCCAGGTCACAGATTCTGTCTCCAGGCAGTATTGCGCCCACCAGGGAGACACCAAAGGCAAAGCTCACGGCCCGAGCTAAAGAGCCTTTTGGACAAGGAGTTCTAGGGACCCAAATGGGGGCAGACATGTTGAGGGGGCCTAGTGAGGACCTGGCCCCTGCTGAGCTGAGAGCTGACATGTGAGGGCCGCACACCCCTTTCTGTATTCTTACAGTCTTTTTGCACATGGCCCTTACCACCATATTTATAACAAGGTGCATCCTTTTGTAAAAGACCTGCCAGCAACTCAGCACCCAGGGATTGAGAAAACCTTCTCAACCAAAAGGAGGTTATCCTGGAGGTTATTCTTACGCATTAAATAGATATCCTCTTGTTAGTCAAGATGTAATGGAGAAACTGGAGGGAACTGCCTGAAAATGTGGAGCTGTGTTCCAGTAGCCATGTTTCTTGAAGATGACTGTATAATGATACAGCTTTCACAGTGTGACTGTGTGATTGTGAAAACCTTGTGTCTGATGCTCCTTTTACCTACATTTTTGACAGACAAGTAAAACATATGGATTAAAAATAAATAACAGGGGGAACAAATGTTAAAATAAATTTAGCAGACTGAAATGCTAGTGATCAGTGAAAGGGAGGGGTGAGGGGTATGGTATGTATTTCTGTTTATTTCTTTTTCTGAATTGATGTAAAAGTTCTAAGAAATGATCATGATATGATGACATGCAACTACATGATGATATTGTGTTACTGATTATATATGCAGAACAGAATGATCATGTTAAGAATGCGTTTGTTGTATTTTTCAAAAATTAAAAAATTAATAAAAATAAATTAATTAAATTTAATTTAAAAAAAATCAGTTCAGTCACCTACTAGATGCTGGTGACTCGGAGGCAAAGCAGTGATCACAGTGTGAGCTCACGAAGCCCCTGGGAAATGACAGCTCAGGGAATGGGACTGAGAGGCAGGGATGAGGCAGGTAGGAACAGGTGTGAGTCACCCTCGTCTCAGCCGCCCTTTAATCTCTAGAATCACAGGAAATGGCTACTGCCCCTGTGTCCCCTGAACCGTTCGTTATGTCTTGTGCCTCATGAAAGCAGGGCTGTTCTGTTCTTCTGAGTCTGATCTGGGCAGCCCATGGCCTCTTCTCGCTCCCAGAGCCTAGCACATTCCAGGTGATCCAAAACTGCTCAAGAAACAGCACCTTCAAGCATGTTCAGACCAAACAGGGAGTCCCACTTTAACAACTCAAACTTTATACGTAACCGATGCATTCACGCAGAATGCATGAAACACAATCAGAAGGAAGGTAGACAAGGAAAGGTGCTGGGAAAACTGGAAATTACACACATACAACAGAAGGCTAACTCCAAGCACCTTTAAAGAAAGGGTCTATTAATACCCCAAGTTTGAGGGAAACATCTGCCTGTTGCCATGTCATTTGCACTCCATTACGGAGAAATAATATTTGTCTTTACCTTTACTTCCTGCAAACTGGTGAACACGCTTTGGTTTCCCAGGGAACAATCCTATCACGGCGTCTGCAGGCCCAGCCAAGCAGGACCCAGAGGCTTGACGGTCCTTCCAGCTGGCATGTCACAGCTGCAGGGGGCCCAGAGTCAGACCCTGGGCTGCCAATCCTGATGCTAATCACCAGGTGACCTTCAGCAAGTTTCTTGGCCTCACCTGGCCTGTTTGGTCTGAAAGTCAAGGCAGGCCAGTTCCCACCTTGTGTGCTCTGAGCGTTAGAGGAGAGCCCAGAGACTCACTGAACAGCCACGTTCGGAAACCAGTGATAAAGCTTTTAGCCTGGAGTCATGCACACAGTAATTAAATACCATCTCCTCTTCTGCCTGCCATACTTCCTACCTAGTCAGCAGACCAAGCCCTTTTGCAGAAATCAAAAGTGTAGGTAAGTAATTAAATATAAAAAAACAGAAAAAAAAAAGTGTAGGTAAGTAGTAACGGCCTCGGAGATCCAGGAGCATCGCTGGGCAGAAGCGGGAACTGTGTTATCTTGTTTTGAACTGTTCGTTCTGTCTGAGCGCCTTCACTGAGGTGAGACTGGCCTCCAATGAGCTGCTCTATTCAAAGTCAACTGCAGCTGAGGTCTGGTCTGCCACACCTGTGAAACAGCATCATGTACACAGCCTTCACCCCACAAGTCTCCTCCTGCCCCCTGTAACCTCTTTCTCCAGCCCAGCCTCCACCTTTCTCCAGCCCAGCCTCCACCTTTCTGTCACTCCACTTTAGTTTGCATTATCTAGAATTTTATATGCTTGGAATTACACAGGAAGCATTTTTAATGGCCTGGATTCTTTTGCTCAGCATAATTATTTGGGGATTCATGCAAGTCTCTGTAAGGAAACATGCCTTCATCTCTCTTGTCCCTATGAGAGCAGTGGCCAGGCTGTAAGCTGGGTGCACATTTAACGATTGCTGCCATCCCCCAACCCCAGCAGGATCTGTGAGCAGGGCTCCCATGGCCTCGACCACACTAGCATGCTGAGCTTAGTGCATTCTGGTCATTCCAGTAGAAGCAGAAGCTGTGGCTTTAATTTCCATTTCCCCAAGTTACGGGTTTATCTGCAATCTTGACATCTTTGGTAAAGTGTCTGTTCAAATTACTTGCCTTTTTAAATGGGATTGTATTCTTTATTGACTTTTGAGGGCTCTTTATATATATATATATTTTTTAACTTTTTTTATTGTATAGTATAACATCTATACAAAGCAAATAAATAAAAAAGCAGTAGTTTTCAAAGCACTCTTCAACAAGTGGTCACAGGACAGATCCCAGAGTTAATATCTTTTTATCATCACAATCAACTTTTATTCCTTTTTTTGTGGAAAATAACATATATACAAAAAAGCTATAAATTTCAAAGCACAGCACCACAATTAGTTGTAGAGCATATTTCAAAGTTTCACATGGGTTACAATTTCACAATTTGAGGTTTTTACTTCTAGCTGCTCTAAAATACTGTAGACTAAAAGAGATTTTAATTTAGTGATTCAGCATTCATATTCATTTGTTAAATCCTATCTTCTCTGTATAACTCCACCATCACCTTTGGTCTTTCCACCCCTCTATTTAGGGGTATTTGGGCTACGGCCATTCTAACTTTTTTTTTTTTCCCATTCTAACTTTTTCATGTTGGAAGGAGCTGTCACTAATATGGGGTAGGGAGATGGAACTATCTGACGTTCTGGACAGGCTGGGCTGGGTTGCAGGACTTATCTGGTCCAGGAACCCATCTGGAGGTTGTAGGTTTCTATAAAGTTACTCTAGTGCATGGAACCCTTGTGGAATCTTATATATTGCCCTATTGTTCTTTAGGATTGGCTGGAATGGTCCTGGTTGGGGGTTGGCAGTTTATGACAGGTGGCAAGGTCTACCTAAAGCTTGCGTAAAGAGCAACCTCCAGAGTAGCCTCTCAACTCTATTCGAACTCTCTCCGTCACTGATACTTAATTAGTTACATTTCTTTTTCCCCTTTTGGTCAGGATGGAATTGTTGATCCCATGGTGCCAGGTATGGATTCAACCCTGGGAGTCATCTCTCATATCACCAGGGAGACTTTCACCCCTGGATGTTCTTATATACTTTTGACATACGTTATCTAAAAGATGCATAATTTACAGATACTTTATGCCAGTCTGTGCTTGTCTTTTTCTTTTAACAGAGTCTTTCCAAGAGCAGAAGTTTTAAATTTTGATGGTCTAACTTATAAATGTTTTCTTTTATGGACTGTGCCTTTGACATCATATCTAAGAAATCTTTACCTAATCCAGTTTTGTTTTGTTTTGTTTTTTTACATGGGCAAGCACCGAGAATAAAACCCAGGTCTCCGGCATTGAAGACATAAAACCTGCCACTGAGATACCAATGCACTGCCCTGTCCTTTGTTTTTAAGAGATTTACTGGTTTTAGGTTTTATATTTAGGACCATGATCCACTTTGCATACATTTTTGTATAGTTCACTTCTGTGTAAGAGTACACAATTGTCCCAGCACCAAGTCTGTTCATTCAGCTTTGCCTTGCTTTTTAATTTGAAAAGATTTCAAACTAACAAAGTATTGCAAGAATACAAAGAACTGCCTCCATCCCCAGACCCATTAACCAGCCTCCAGTGCAGACATGCCTGCCGTCTCCCCCCTCTCTGAGCAGGCAGGGGTCTGCCTGAGCACACACTCCATTTACTCATACCCTATGTTGTATTCCCACTAAGATCTGATTTTGAAAAAAGGCTCTCCCTGTTCCCTTTAAAAAAGAAAAAGCACAAACAATCCTGCTATGTTCAGGATTCATACTGTAATCTCTTAGGATCTTAAAACTTTCCTCTGAACACCGAATGGAAGCTTTCTAAGAAACATCCCTCAGAGGATCAACGTCTTCTGAAAACGAACATTGAGCTTTAAAAGGAAGCAGGACAAGACTAACAAAACCCAGGTTATGAAAAAACTTAAATATTGTACCGATGAGGCTCAATACTGGTAAGATGCCCTAGCTGGGCAGAGCCTCTGCCCAGCCTCCTGGGAGGTGCCTGGGAGCCAGGGACAAGGCCGCCTGGCCGCCCGGCCACCCTGTGCTGTGCTGGTAGAAATGCCACGCCGTCCCCTGTTTACACACTCAACCCCTTCCCTATCACGCTTTCTCCCCCAAAACTACTTTTCTTACTATTATTCTGACAAGCATTCTATTAAAAAAAAAATCTGACCTCAGTTTCCTTTAAGAAATTCTTAGAACTGCCTCAAGGAAAATCATCTATTTTTAAATGGACCTAAACTGAAAAGCACTGGAGGCAGGGGTGGGGTGGGGACTGTGTGTGTTAAAATCCAGTTGTGCTGGTTTGAAGCTGTCACATACTCCAGAAAGAGCCAAGTTCTTTAATGCATTCTGGTGGGTGCAGACCTGCTGTGGGCGGGGCCTTGAGAGAAAGCTGTTTCCATGGAGATGCGCCCCATCAAATTCAAGGTGGGTCTAAATCGTCTCATAGAGACGATAAAAGGCAGAGACACCAAGAGAGAGGGAACATAGAGAGAAATGTCCCAGAGATGCTAAGAGAGACCCACAGATGCTCAGGGAACCAGGGGCATTGGTAGCTGAGAGCAAAAGAACCTGGGAGTGAAGGACCAGCAGACTGGCCACGCGCCTTCCCGGGGGACAGAGGGACACCGATGCCAGCAGCGTTTCTTCATAGTCAAGGTATCTTCCTCTCGATGCTTTAATATGGACATTTCCACAGCCTCAGAAATGTAAATTTATAACCTAATAACGCTGCATTGGAAAAGCCAACCCATTTCTGGCATATTGCATTCCAGCGGCTTTAGCAAAGTGAAACACCAATCAACAGAAAAAGAACAGTAAAACACTAAAAAGCAGAGTAAATGAATAAGCCTCAGTATTCTCTCACTGCTGTGAACCCCTCCCCCCCCTTTTACTTACTTTTCAGTTATTATCTCCTTGGAATTTCGAACACACTTCTGGTTTACTCTTTCTTAAGTCCAGACAAACTCACATCTGAACGTTTTCAGGTTCAGCCCTCCTGCCCAATTCCAGCTGCCAATGCTTCTTTCAATCCCGGGGCTCAGTCTGGAATTCTGAGATTACCAGAGAACCTCCCAATTCCCACTGCCCACCCCACAATGCCGCAGAGTCTATGTTCACCTCTAGATTTCTTCTGAAATGATCTGCTTCTTGTTTCCTGAAAATTTAAGTTCCAAAAAACTTACAATTAACTTCTGCATCTGAAAAGACCACTTTCGGCTACTTTGTGGGTCCATCACCAGCCTGACGGCTTACCCACCATTTCTGAGTCAACAAAGGCAAACAACTACCTTGGGGGGCCAGGAGGGGGAGACGTCAATGCAACTAAAATGTCCCCAGCTTCAACTGTGAATTCTACAGCATCTACTTAACAAAAGAGTTTTAGGTTGAAGATGCTGCTTGTGCATAAGCAAGCACCTGCTTTTCTGGCGGTGAGAGTGGGAGAGAAAGTGGAAGTCAGAGAACATGGCAGTTAAGCAGCGAGTGCGAACTCCCACCAGCCTCCAGCAACACTCTGGGGAAGTCTGCGCACGTCCCCAGGCTTCAAGTCACTTGGCCTCACAGAGGTCCTGGCCTCAGCCTTCCGTCATGCTGGGCCAGATGGCTCTCCACACTGGGGGCTGTCATGCTTGCAGGAGGGGCTTCTGCAGGAGGCCCAGCCTGCCCCAGGAGACAAGAGCAGCTCCCCTTCCCCCAGCTGACCACCAAAACCACCTCCAGAGACCAGCAGCTGCTCCCTGGTTGGGAAGTCTGGTTTAAAGTGGTTGTCACCAGAGCTGGAGTTCTGCGGCTCTGAAAGTCAGCATGGCTCCATACAACAACTGCTAAAGAAACTGAGAAAGAGATTGGGCTTCAGTTAGAGACAAGAATGAAGCGGAGGTGGTTAGGACTAAGGTAAATCAGAATACAGGGTCAAAAAGGGCATTGTCAGTATTTCAGACCTTCATCTATCATATGACACAAAAGAAGAGATCTTTATTTTGTCCAAAACCTAAATTTTCTATAGCACATAATCTGGACAGCTCTTTCAAACAACCCAAACACATGGAGCCCAGAATGGGAATGAGGGCTTGTAACCTGTATAACTTAATATAATACCAGGAAATATTCCAGAGTATGTTGAGCAGATAATTAAAAAGTATTGGCAAAGTCCCCTGAGGGATTAGAGAAAAAATATGGAACTATTAAAGTGAATGTCACAACTACCCCAATCTTGAAATACAAATCCTTCCCAGTACTTTCTACACCAAGAGGTGGAAATATAAAACCCTACCACCGCTTGCTCTAGTTCAGATGCCTAGGCTGGGATACAAGGCACCCCATTTGTGGCTCAAGGCACAAAAGGGAGAGGCCCCCCATCTGACTGCAGAAGACGGTCTGTGGCCAGGTTTCCTTGGTGCCCCCACGGCCTGAGCTCACATCTGGAGTTGGAACTACCGAGGCTAAGACCTGGGTGCTGGCTCCTTTTCCAGCTCTCAGGACCACACGACAATGGGACCCTAAAGCCATTGCACCACTCTTAGAAAAGAGTAGGAAGCATCATTTTTACAATGTCACAAAGCCTTTTAAGAGGCAAAAGTTACCACAGAAAAGAAATGAGGCCCCTCTAGACTCATTCTGAGGGCTTCCACTGTCAGTGGTGAGGGTCAGAGGGCCCTGGCGGACAGTCAGCAGAGAAGGAGCCACCCCAAGCCAGGGGTGGCTAGGACACCTCGGAAGCCAGGGCGGGCCGGGAAACAGATGCAGATTCATCCTCTACTTCATCTCTTTTAGAAAGCAACGAATCAGGGAAGTCAAAAGAAATTAAGGGAAGGCATGACATAAATTTTAAGACAATGCTATTTTAGGCCCATTTTAATCAAAGTTTAAAGTAACTAAATAAAAAGTTAAGTAAGTTCAAAAGAGTAAATACAGAATTATCAAACAATTTTAAAGCAAAAGTCACACGCAAAACCTTTTCTAATATTCTAAAACGAACATGTGTGCCCCCACCCCGCAGTCTCCCCCTCCCACTACTCCAGACGGTGTCCCTGGTGGGCACTGCCCAGCCACTGTGAGCTCTTGGTCTTCGGTGGTCTTCGGGGACTAGGCCAACCTGCTTGCAAAGCTTCCAGACCCTTGTTCTAGGGGTGGGTGTAAGCCACTGATTGTAATTCAGCTCTAACTGCAGGTTCTTGGGCACAGAGTCTTTCTAACAATGACATACGAAGATTGCAATGTTCTTTAGAATAAAAAGCAGTGACTAAAAATAACCCTTGGGTTAAAGAGGTTTAGGATGCAAAAACCGTTAACACTGCTTAAGCACTTCCCTTTGTCAGATGCATCCTAAGCCCCTGCTGATACACTAACGAATGTCAAGGCATGTCATCTCTGAAGTAACAGAAGAGCCAGATAAACTTCCAACACGAGCTTGGTCTGCTCCCACAACAGTACACAGTAATTGTCAGGAAGTCTTACAATCTTCCACAAGAACCCCTTTTCCTCTGGCCCTGCATGATCTGGAGTGGCACCCAAGGCCAGGACAAGGCGGGTGTGTGTGCGCATTTACTACGCGTTAGGCAACAAAAGAACAAGAGCTATACATTTTATTGCTTAAGAGCTTATACACCCACTTAGTTTTCAATAAGTGCATAATTCCAAATATAAACACTTGATTTTGGAAACATTTATATATCAGGTTTAAAATAGCACTGGTGTCAGAAGAATCTTTGAATCATTTCAGGGAAAGCATAAAGAAAAGCAACTCATAACAACTGGAAAAAAACCCAACAACTCCCCTAAAGCAGCACCCAGGCATGCCGAGGCCGCCTCTGACCAGCACACAGCCCTTAGCCCCCAGGAGCCTGACCACGTGGCTTCCTGCCCTTCTGTGCCTGCCCGTGCTGCTGCAGGCCTTGGGGTACACCTCAAGGATGGCCTTTGACATCCACCTGACACCTTGGCTTTATTTTAAAGCTTGTGGGAGTATTTCGAGCATCTGCATTGGAACAGGCACTGTGCCACGTGTGGAGAAGACAAGGGCCACAGGTGCCAGACACGCAGTCCAGAGGGGTCAGGTGGGCCTGTGTGATTCAAAGTCCTGGAAACACGCACAGGACACTGCCACCCATTCCGGGGACCAGGACAGGGAGCTCTGAGAGAGGGTGGGCGGTGCAGGGCCAGATGACCTTCACTTGGGGAGACAGAGGGCAAGGGGGGCTCTTGTACAGCTCACAGGGCCCACCAGGCACAAATTCTGTCAGCACCACACCCACAGGGTAGACTGCCAAAGACAGAATCTCCGGGCTAGCAGTTAGGGGCCTTTTCAATCAATTGTCTACCCCTCGTATGTTTGAGTTGTTCATCTAGCTGCATTAAATTTTCCGTGATGAATTTCAATGAACACGTGTATCCCAGTTTATCATGAGGTTTTAAGTACTAAACGCTAATATTGGAATGGGTGTGGAACTGGTATTTCAGCATTTTTCAGAATCTGAAAACTGAACCCTTTATATCCTAACAAACCCTGCCCAACCCCAACCCTAATACAACCTGGAAAGCTTCTTCAGCTGTGCTGAAATTTCACCTGAAGCAAAGTTGTGTTTGTTAGGAATGAGTTCTCCTCTATCAACACAAGTCCATGAGGGAGAGCACACAGGTGTACCCTCACTTACAAGCACCTGGAAAACCCAGAACCCTGATGGGGACAGGCCCGGGGCTTCGACCGGCCTTCATCCTCCTCGGTGCACACGCCCGTGTGTTCCCACAGGAGCTGTAAGGGCCCACTTAGGCTCGGCTAGGGGTTTCATGCACCTATGGTGCGAGCACCCCTTTATCTTTCTGAACGCTAGAAAGGTCTGAATCTTTAGTCAGTCCCAAGAGTTGTGCATAAAGGGCTGGGGAATCGTAAGAGACAAAATAAACTCCCCACTAGTGAATAGTTCTCTAGTACAAAGACATTCTGAGCAAGGAGACTGAAAAGCCAGTGGAATTAATAAGGATAATTCTATATCAGAATCTTCAACTATCCACAATGAAATTAAAGATAAAGATAAACCAGAAGTGCTTTTTTCAATTCATGAAAGAAGCACCAAACACATTAGCATTTATCTTCTTTCTTTTTAAGCAAATGACAAAGACCCAGTTAACCAGCTTTACTTTTTATAAACTGACATATTTAAACAATTGTCAAATCTTACTAAGTTGCTACCATTCATGCATGACTAGAAAACATCCTTAATTTATATTAAGCCAGAAATACATCTCCATTAATGTATTAATATCTTTTGCTACTAAATACTGAAAAAGAAAACGACATTATTTCTGTAGAAGATTCATTCTGGCAATGTCAATGTCACCGCAAACTGAAACTACTTGGCTCACATTTCAAACAAAACACAGCAAGGTCCATGCTGGAGTGATAGTGTACAATTCTGTCCTGGCCCTATGAAAGAATCACGGTTCACCGTGGATTAAGTTTAATAAAAAAGCAAACTGCATACAGAAATCCACAACAATTTTTAAAGACAAAAAGGAAAACTAGTCCTATTAACGTGGTCCCAACAATAAACTCAAGTCTATGACAAATAGGTGCTCTGGTGAGCTGTTTATAGATACTTCAGATTAGGCACAGTTACACTGAGAGTAAAGCTCATTTGAAATCTTCAGAAACATGTTCCTGTATGTCCTCAAATGGTACTTGTTATAGTTTAATATTTCTGTTAAATGCATGTGTTGAATTACTTGTTATCCAACAAGTAATGGCTGCTTCTTACCATTTATTGTTAAGGACTTTAACTGGCCATCTTCTTCACTGAATTTATATCCCTTCTGGCCTCCAGTATTTTGGAGCAGTGAGAAGGAAAAATCTGAGATGGTGGAATGGTAGCCCATGGCAAACTCTGGGATCTGTTCTGTAACTACATGTTAAAATGTGCTTTGAAGACTGTTGATTTTTTCTTTCTTCGCTTTGTATATATGTTATATTTTACAATAAAAATGTTTTAAAAAACTTAAATACATAATTACAAACTGCAAATAATCTGCAGACAGAAGAACATTTTATATTTTTTGCCCATTTTAAAAGCTGTATATAGTAGCAGCTTATTTTGACGTTCAAACACTTATATAATATTTAAGATTGTTAACTGTGTGTTTTAAGAGTTTTAATGTCTAAGATGTTGGCATTGTGAAATCAGTCTAATAAATGTTTTAGACATAAAAAAAAGTCTTGAACTTACAAGACAGAAAATGGATTACTTAAAAATAAAGAAAACACTGGCTTAAAAACTATTTTTTTACCTATGCAAAAAAAAGGTGAATTTTTAAAATAATATGCTAATGATTTAATGATATTAGGACACAATTTTCAAGAGGGTACTTTTAATACTTTTAAAAAGAGATTAATAAATTCATTTGAAATCTTTCATATTTAACTAATTTTTCAACATTTTACCAGTATTTTTTAAAGATCTGCTAGATGTTTATTAATTTGTTTGATCTTTAAAAACAAGTTTAGTTTCATTGATTTTCTCTATTGTTTTTGCTTTAAATTTCACTAATTTCTGCTCTGATCTTTCTGATTTTCTACTGCTCATTCTGAATTCAATTTGTTCTTTGAGGTTAGTCTGATTTGAGACTTTCTGTTTTCTTTAGAAAGCATTTAAATATATATATACATTTACACACACACTTTCCATTGTTGTAAAAATATATCTAAAATTTTTTAACTATTTGTAAGTGTACAGTTCTATTGCTTTACGTAGAAATACAATTACAGCATTACTTACACTGACAATACTGTGAAAGCCTCACTATTTCCATAACGTTTTCAACATTGCAAACAGAACCTCCTAGCCATCAAGTACTAAGTAACTCTCCCTATTTCCTCCACTCCCTAGCCCCCCCACCCGCCAAAACCAAAATTCTGCGTTCAGTCACTATGCATTCGCTTATTCAAGTACTGCTTATAGGAGAAATCATATAATAGTTGTCATTTTTTTTCTGGCTTCTTTCACTTAACATGGTTTCTTCAAGGTTCCCCCACATTGTGCAGCATGAATCAGCACTCTGTTTCTTTTCACAGCTCCATAATATTCCACTGTATGGATATACCACATTTCCTTTATCACCTGTTAACGGACACTTGGGTTTTCTGCTTTTTGGCTATTGTGAATATTTCTTTCATTCCTTTGGGTACAAACCTAGGAAGGGGTTGTCAGGTCATGCAGTTATTCTATGTTGAACTTTCCGAGGTGCTGCCAACCTGTCTTCTCCAGTGGCTGGACCATTTTACATTCCCACCAACAACGCAAAAATTCCTGCCCCTCAGCACCCTCCTTACCTCCTCGCAACGTCCTCCTAGCGGGTGTGGGCAAGCATAGCATCTCACTGCGGGTTTGTTTCCACTTCTCTAATCACCAATAATACTGAGCATCTTTTCATGTGCTTACTGCTATTTGTAGATCTTCTATGAAGAACAGTTTGAATTTTTTGCCCATTTAAAAACTGTGTTATTGTGGAAACTCTGTATTATATGCATGAGTTTTCCATAAACCTTCAGCTTCTCTAAAAAAAAATCAAACTGGGTTGTCTGTTTTTTTGTTGTTGAGTTGTAGGAGATGTTTATATACATTCTGGATACTAAACTCTTATCAGATGTGTGATTTCCAAATATCCTCCCCTGTTCTATAGGTTGTCTTTTTATTTTCCTGCTAGTCTTCTGATGAGCAAGCCTTTAATTTTGAAAAAGTCCAATATATGCTTTTTCTCTTGATGCTCAGGCTTGTCATACTGTCTAAGAATCCATGGCCTAAAACAAGGTCCTGAAGATATTTCCCTATATTCTCTTAGGAGAGTTTTATTCACATTAGCTCTCCTTCTTAGCTCACTGATCTATTTAAAATTGCTTTCTGTACATGATCAATGGTAGACATCCAAATTTAATCTTTTGCAGTGGATTTTCAGCTGCCCAGTGACATTTGTTGAAGAGAATATATTTTTCCCCATTGAATGAACTTGGAAATCTTGATGAAAATCAACTGGTCACAGATGTGTGGGTTTATTTCTAGACTCTCAATGCTGTCCCACTGACCTATATGTATACCCTTATACCAGTTCCACACTGCTTTTATTACTAATCACTTTGTAGAAAGTTTTGAGATCAGGAAACGTGAGTCCTCCAACTTCGCTCTTTTACAAGATTGTTTTGGCTATTCAGGGATCCTTGCGTTCCCTATGAATTTGAGGACCGTCTTTTCCATTTCTGCTAAAAAGGGCTTCTGGAATTGTGATACAGATTGCACTTAATCTGTATATAGCTTTAGGTATGGTTTTGACATCTTAATAATATGAACATGTTCCAATCCCCTAAGAGGGGCATCTTTTTTATTTATTTAGGGTTTATGCTCTTCCAGCAATGTCTTATAGTTCTCAATGTGTAAGTCTTTTCATCTCCTGGATTAAATTTATTGCAAGGAATTTCATTCGTTTAGATGCTATTTTCAATGGAACCCTGTTTCTTTTTCTTTTTCTTTTTTTTTT
>PVIY010013449.1:0-59812 GCA_004026745.1 Myrmecophaga tridactyla
AACCCTGAACTTCATCGGCCTTCTTGAACCAAGGTATCTTTCCCTGGATGCCTTTGATTGGTCACTTCTATAGACTTGTTTTAATTGGGACAGTTTCTCGGCCTTAGAACTGTAAACTAGCAACTCATTAAATTCCCCTTGTTAAAAGCCATTCCGTTTCTGGTATATTGCATTCCGGCAGCTAGCAAACTAAAACAGACATAAGAGCTAGAACTATCAAATCCCTAGAAGAAAACACAACGAAGCATCTTCAGGACCTTGCATTAGGCAATGATTTCTTCAAACGTGCACCCAAAGCAGAAGCAACAAAAGAAAAAAGAGATAAATGGGCCCTCATTAAAATTAAAATAACTTTTGTTTCTCAAAGTTCTTTATTGTGAAAGTAAAACAACAACCTACCTAACAGGAGAAAATATTTGGAAACTACATATCCAATAAAGAAGATATACAAATGGTCAGAGAGCACATGAAAATATGCTCAACATCATCAGCCATTAAGGAAATACAAATGAAAGCTACAAAAAAATCACTTCACATCTATTAGAACAGCTGCTATTAAAGAGACAGAAAATGATTAATATTGGAGAGGATGTGGAGAAGCAGGAACACTCATTCATTGCTGGTGGGAATGTAAAGTGGTGCAGTCACTGTAGAAGACAGTGTGGTGGTTTCTGAGAAAGCTAAGTGTAGAACTACCATATGACTCAGTCTGTGTTCTCCCAACTCTCTTAATAATAATCTATTATTCAGTATAAATTGAAAGCAGGGACTCAAAGATATAATTGCACACTGATGTTCATAACAGTATTATTCGCAATTGCCAAAAGATGGAAGCAACCCAAGTAGCCATCAACTTACAAATGGATAAATAAAATGTGGTATATAAATACAATGGAATATAATTCAGTCATAAAGGAAGGAAGCCCTGATACATGCGACAACATGGAGGAACTTGAAGACATCATGTTGAGTGAAGAAAGCCAGACATAAAAAGTAAGTCATTTCATAAACACACAATTCAAATTAGCAAACTCACAGAGTCAGAATCTAGAATATACATCACCAGGACATGGGGAGAGATAGAAAATGGGATTTTATGACTCAAAATGTACAAAGTTCGTATTTGGAATGATGGAAATGTTTTAGTAATGGATGGTGGTGATGGTAGCACAACATTGTAAATGTAATTAACAGCAGTGAAATATATATCTGAATGTTATTTAAAATGGCAATGTTAGATTGAATATATGGTAAAAGTAAAATTTTTTTAAAAATCCATGGAACTATACTACACAGTGACCCCTACGTTAAAACATGGACTACAGTTATAAAAACATGTCATCAATTGTAACAAATGCTCCACAACAAGGCATATTGTGAACAATAGCATGGTATAAGGGAATTCTATATTTTATGTAGGATTGCTCTCTAAACACATAACTTCTTTGATTATAAAAATATTACTATAATAAAAAAAAATTATGTAGAAGAGAAATAGGCTCCAAGTAACCAAAACCATTTTGAAAAAGAATGAAGCTGGTGGTCTCACATTTCATGACTTTAAAACTTATTATAAAGCTATAGCAATCAAAACAGTATGGTACTGACACAAAGAAAGTCATATAGTACAATGGAATCAATCTGATAGTTCGGAATCAACCCTCACATCTATGGCCAATTTACTTTTGACCAGTGCCAAGTCCACTGTTGGAGAAAAATAGTCTGTGTAACAAATGGTGCTGGAAAATTGAATATCCATTTGCAAAGAATGTAGGTCGAGCCCTACTTCACACCATGTAAAAAATTCAACTCAAAATTGATCAAAAACCTAAATATAAGAACTAAAACTATGAAATTCCTAGAAGGAAACAAAGGGAAACATCTTCAGGATCCCATGATGGGTGGTAATTCCTTAGATTTTAAACCCAAAGCACAAGAAACAAAAGAAAAAAATAGATAAATGGGACTTCATCAAAACTGAAAATATTTGTGCACCAAAGGAATTCTTCACAAAAGTAAAAAGACAAACTATAGATTGGGAAAAATATTTGGAAATCACATATCCATTAAAGGTTTAACATCCAGAATATATAAAGAAATCCTACAAGTCAACCACACAAAAAAAAAAGACAAACAACCTAATTGAAAATGGAAACAAAAGGCTTGAATTGACATTTTTCCAAATGATATATACGAATTGCCAGTAATCACATGAAAAGTTGCTAAACATCATTAGTCATAAGGGAAGGCAAATCAAAACCATAATGAGATACCATTTCACATATACTAGAATGGCTATTATTTTAAAAAAACAACAACAGAAAATAAGTTTTGGGAAAGATGAAGAAATAGGAATACTTGTTCATTGTTGGTGGGAATGTAAAATGTTGCAGCCTCTGTGGAGGACAATTTGGCACTCTTCAGAAAGCTAAGTATAGAAATATCCTATGACCTGGTGTATTAGTTAGGGTTCTCTAGAGAAACAGAATCAACAGGGAACACTTGCAAATATAAAATTTATAAAAGTGTCTCACGTGACCACAGGAACGCAGAGTCCAAAATCCGCAGGGCAGACTGTGAAGCCGACGACTCCGATGGAGGGTCTGGATGAACTCAACAGGAGGCTCACCAGCTGAAGCAGGAATGGGGCCTGTCTCCTCTGAGTCCTCCTTAAAAGGCTTCCCGTGATTAGATTTAGCATCACTACTTGTAGAAGACACTCCCCTTTGGCTGATTAGAAATGGAATCAGCTGTGGATGCAGCTGACATGATCATGACCTAATCCTACGAAATGTCCTCATTGCAACAGACAGGCCAGCACTTGCCCAATCAGATAAACAGGTACTACAACTTGGCCAAGTTGACACATGTCCCTAACCATGACACCTGGCAATCACACTTCTAAATATATACCTAAAATAATTGAAAGCAGGGACTTGAACAGATATTTGTATCCCGATGTTCATAATGACATTATTCAAAATTGCCAAAAGATGGAATTAAGCCAAATGTCAATCAACCAATGAATGGATAAGCAATATGTGGTATACACACACAACAAAATATTATTCAGCCCTAAAAAGGTAATGAAATTCTGGTGACAACATGGATGAATCTTGATGATTTCAAGTTTGAGTGAAGTAAGCCAGACACAAAAGAACTAATATTGCATTATCTCACTGATGTGAGATAACTAGAATAAGGAAATTCATAGTGTCAAAAACTAGAATACAGGTTACCAGGGGCGGTGGGGGGAGGGGAGGGAATGGGGAGTTAATGCTTTATTTCTACAGAGTCTCAGTTTGTATGGAAAAGTTTTGACAATAGTTGGTGGTGATGGCACCACAATATTGTGAGTGTTTAATGCCACCAAATTATATATGTGACTGTGATTACAGGGGAATTTCTGGCTGTATATATCTTTGCAGATAAAAATAAAAAAAAAACAGAACTGTACATTACAATGGAACTGTAATATACAGTTTTGACTATAGCTAATAATATAATTATAATAATATTGCTTTATCAGTTGTTAACAAAGTTATCAGACTAACATAAATTATTAATAATAAGGGAAACCATGTGTGAGGTTTGGTATACGGTATATATCCCTGTATTTATCTGAGATTCTTCTGTAAGCAGAACTTCTCTAATATGTATTAAACCTTACTAGTAACCAAGTCAATGCATACTAAATAACAACATATAATTTCATATATTTCAAATGAAGGATAATCAGTGTCTGTTAACACCAAGTGATGATAAAGTGGGGAAAAGGGAAGTATTATAAGAACTTAAGTTATTATAATGACTCCTGGTGAACTTATTTTAGTATTTCTGTTGGTATATATCTAGTTGTGGAATTTTCCAGGTCATGGAGTGTTTAGTAAATATTACCAAACAATTCTCCAAAGTGGTTGTGCCAGTTTATGTCCCTATCAGCAGTGAATGAGAGCTCCAATTGTTCTATATCTTTCTTAACACTTGGAATTTTCCAAAACATTTAACCACACTGGGGGGCGGAGTGTAGATTCAAATCTTATTCACATTTTAATTGCATTTCCCAGATTAGACAAATGAGGCTGAGCATTTTTTCCTAGGCTTAGATACAAGATGCATATGTAAACAAAATCTGCAGCTATAAACAAGCGATTGATTCATGGCAAGTGGATAGATATTTAAATCATGAGAATGGATAATTATATAGCCCACATAAATATTTACAGGGAAGTCCCTGGTCTTCAGACATAAGATATACAAATTCCAGTAGGTTTCTTTTACCCTGTAATTTGACGTCTCTCCACTCACGGAAATTGTTAAACAAAAGTAACACAGACACCTGCAAATGCCTTTCTCTACTTCACCTTTTGAAGCTTTTTCAGACACAATCAGATGGCAGCACAGACAGAGCACTATCCAAGCTTCAGCCATGAATCTGAAAGTCAAACATCTGGGGCCAAACAGAATAGTCTTTCAGAACTTCATTCTGAAAGATAATATCCAGAATGCCAGGCCTTTCTGGTATGACTTACAGGACCAGGTTTTTCAGTTTCCGTTTTTTGAAAGATTAAAACATCCTAAATAGGTAAATATCCATCAAACTCTGATACATGACATTTCTGAAAATAAGCAAGAATGGCTCTGGAGTCACAAAGGTCAAGTGGCTTCAGACATAAAGTTTCTCCGAGTTACATTTATGATTTTCTTTCATCAGGAGTACAGCTACATTAAATTAGGAATAATTAAAAAGCTCAATAAATTCTCATGACTGAATAGTTTTTAAAAGTTGTCACAGATCCAGGAATTATTTAACAAACTTACCCATAGTTGTTATATCAAAACAGTCAATGCAAATAAAAGTTGCTGAGTTTTGTATGTAATGCCATTCCAAACAATCCTTGTATGCTAGCTATTTTATCTTCTCATTTGTAAAAGGTATACTTTTTTTTTCTCTTTTCAAAAGCCAGCCTTGTCCTGCCAAGGATAGAGAGAGATTCTGGGGAGTTCTGAACCTTTCTTTTTTTCTGTTAAGTTTTTTTGTTTTTTGTTTTCCTGGGCTTTCAAATATATCCAACTTATTACCTGGAAAAAAGAAAAAAAGAACACAAGCCTTACTAATTTCTACCAACATATCTAGAAACTATTGTGTTCCTTTCATTAATTTCTCTTCCAAACTAAGGAAGATCTAGTTTGAAATAGGATTGAGAGTTTTAGTGAAGATCAAGATCGATATGAGCCAACAATGTAAAAAATAATAGTGAATGCTAACTAGGGAGTATTAAATGATTAGATTCTAGATTTATTAAAAACAACATCCTATCTAGGTCTTGAAAATTTCTGTATACATTGTACAGCGAATACCACTTTGGATCTGATTACAGTGTCTCCTTGGGGTGCACGGATGGTTCAGCGGTAGAATGCTCGCCATTCATGCGGGAGACCCAGGTTCGATTCCCGCACCATACACGCAAAAAAAAAAAAAAAAAAAAAAAAAAAAAGGCTTCTTGTTGGAGTCTCCCTGGGATCAATTACTCTGCAGTATTTATTAGGTTATTTATAGTTCTAGAGGTTCAGAAATTCTTTAAGTGCAATGACGGCATGGGTAGATTTAACGGAGTAAAATTTTAGATCCTCACCTTTTACATGCACCTTTTTTGAAAATCGATCTGTTTTAGAACAAGCCTGGAATGAAGGCATTATGCAGGTTTTCCTTTCTTACCTTGTTTTTCACAATTGCAGTTTTTGCAATATACAAATTTTAAAAAGTGGAGTTCTTCCACACATCCTGAATCTTAGTGAGATATTCTGGTAAGAAATATAAAAAGGGACAAATCAATATGTACGTACTGACAGAGCTTCCTTTATTCAAAGCCCAAAACCAAACAAACAAAAAAGCACTGAGGGATTAAATATATTTCTGTACCTTATATATAATTTGTTAAAAGTAATTGGAAAATTAGAAACAGGGTATCTGGGTTCATGCTGCTGTATTTTGAACTCAGATATATCGTAGAGCAATGACGACAAATTTTCATTTAATGATTTCACTTCCTCTATCCCCGACTATGGTAAACAAACAAACAAACAAACAAAAAAAGTGAGAGAGAGAGAGTTCCTGAGAGAATCTCGAGAGTAAAACTGAGAGTTTCAGTTAAGAAATATTAGCTGTCATCTCTCTCTCTCTCTCTAATCTGTTAGCTATCTGTCTCTTTATTATCTAGTTATCATTCTATCATCTGTTTATCTTTTAGAATTAATTTGAGATTTTTAAAAAAATCATCAATCAATTTCAATATTCTATGAACTGTACTCTCTTCATTTTCCACTTTCTGGGTTTATGATGAGACATTTTCCCATGTCTTGGTATATGTCTCAGTTACATAGTTTGTATGATTTCAAGGAAGAGGAGGTAAATATTTTTTCATCCACCTCTGACAGATAAGTCATATCTGTAATTAAAAGGAACATATATTAAAGATTTAAGCCAGTGTTTTAAATTTTCTGGAGCATTTATTCAGACTCCCAGAAGAAGTAGTCTCTGTAAATTTCGCCCAAAATATACAAATATCGTAAATCTGTACACACTCATTATTTAGTCGTAAATTTTCTGCTTTCTAAAGTCTCTCATCATTCACATGTCTGATTATTAACCTATATACTAGTGTTTATTTAACTTTTATATTTGTGTGTGTTTTATTTTTATATTATAATTACATATAAGAGTTTATACTAATTTTATTTAATAAGAAGATGTCTAAAGTTTGTATAAATCATGAACTAAGTTACAGTCATTTCTTACCAGCAGCCCAAAAGCTTTCTTCTCTTTCTCCCTCTCTCATTGTTAATTTCAAGAAAGTAGATTAACCTACAGTTTTAAGAGCAAAAATCGACTCAGGTATCAACACAAGATTAAATCTCTCCAAAATGCAATCTAGGATGTTATTTCATCAAATTAAATCATCAGTTTTATTGCCCTAAAATTAATTCCTTCTGCCATATGTTCTTATGCTGCTCTAAATCTCACAAATGTGTAATAGTAACAAAATTTTAATCAAAGTGATCATACAACATTTCTCAAATGTTTATTTTCTTAAGTCTTGCCTTTCAAGGCAATTCGAAGTGCTTATAAAATTGAAATCTGACATGGATTTATAGGTATTTGTTCACATCCAAGGAGAAAATACCAAAATTCCAATATTATGTTATTTCTTACCTTAGATTCATATCTTTTAGCTAAAAGGTGCATTTAGATGAACCAATAAAAGAAATAATGGATAATCTTTTGATGAGTCTTGGTAATGATTTCCCTGAAAGGGTGAGAGTGACTTGAATGGCTGGGAAATAAATGCTTTTGCAAGTAAGATTTTCCTTGTTTTACTTTCTAGAAGATTGAAGGGAGAAATCACAAAATTATTAGTTGTGATTATTAGATGGTTTAACAGCCTTAAAACCAGCTTTAATTATAGACTAGTATGTGATTGTGGACATATATTCATGAAAGAGTATGAGGAGCACAGTGGCATTGCTAAAACAAAACTCTTCCGTTCCTTCTTATCTACTTTTTCATAAGAATTAAAATTCCTAGTGCTTACATTTATAAAAATGAAAATGTGGATAGATGTATGCTGAAGACTGTCTTAATCTAGCCTAAAGTAATAAGCATACTCCTGCATGTAAACTAATTGGGAAAAGAAAACAGCCCCAGGTATTACAATAAGAAACAAATTTTAATATAATTTTATTTTGGTTTATTTACCAAAATTTATAATCTGTATTTTGATCCATCAGTTGTGAACTAATGACAATTATAACTATACACTGAACTCATATTTTTAAAGTTAATATTTTAATATGTATACTGAATTGTGTATCAGTGAAGTGTGATAAGGTGATCAATAGAAGGCTTTCATTAAATACAAGTTTTGTTGGTACGTGAAATAGAAATATGAAATCAAAGCAAAAAAGGGAATGATGTAAATTTCCTGTTAAAATGATCTTATTCATATATTTTTAAATGGATGATGGTTAGTATAAAATGTCTACTTTTGATTGGTTTGGATATATTTAAAAGAGTGATACAATGGTTTTATTCTATTTTATTTCAACTTTATTAAATTATTCTATATATGCCAAAGAAAGCACAAACGAGTATATTTTGATCATTATTCAGAAATTACAAGCATGTAAGCAGCATCCAAAGCAAAAACCAGAGCATCACCAGCACCTCCTTTTTCTCCCATCAGTCACAATCCTACACTCAAGTGTAACCACTATCCTGACTATGGACAGCATAAGTTAGTTTTGCTTGGTTTTATGCTGAATGTAAATAAATTGAGAATTCCACTTGTTTCACATTCTCCTTCACATTTGGTATTTCTCATCTTTTACCATTCTGTTGAGTAGGTGTGTGATATGAAGCAATGGTTTCAATTTGCATTTCTCTGGTAACTAATGATGTTTATTGACCATTTAAATCATTATTTTGTGAAGTATATGATCAAGTGTTTTTGACTGATAGGCCAACTTTATCTTATAGGTTTGTAAGAGTTCTTTATACTGCTGGGTAAGAATCTTTTTTTGGATGGATTTATTATGAACATATGCATTCACTACAATGTGTGAGTTGCCTTTTCTTCTATTTTAGGTCTTTGATGATCAGAAGCTCTTAACATTGTAAGGTTAAATTTATCAATTCTTTAGCCCATCTTTATGATTAGCACATTTTGTGCCTATTTACCGAAACTTTTGTCAATTACAAGACCACGAAGATGCTCTTTTTTTTTTTTTTTTAATTTGCATATGGGCAGGAGGCACCAGGGATCGAACTCCAGACCTCCAGCACGGCAGGTTGGAGCTGCCTGCTGAGCCACGGCAGCCGCCCAAGATGCTCTTTTTCTGTTTTCATCTAAAAGCATTCTTGTGCTTTATCATTTTTGGGGTGGGGTGAGGTAGCGCAGGTGCATGGTTTGGGGATTCAGCCCAGGTCTTCTGCATAGAAGGCGAGTATTCTACCACTGAACCATCTACACACCTGTCTTTTAAGTTTACATATATAGTCCATCTGGAGTTTACTTTCATATATGATATGATGTAGGTGCCAAGATACATTTTTCACCTATAGATCAATAATTGATCCACACGAATTATTCAAAAAAAATCCCACTTTTCCCATTGGCACTTCTGTAACAAATCAGTCAAATATATATGGCTTATTTTCTGCACTCTTAATTCTGTTCCACTAGCTAGCTTGCTTTTTCTTTTTCTTCACTAGCACACTATATTTACCATAGCTGTTATTAAAACTTGCATTTCTTTCTGAATTTTAGAATTACTGTTGATTTTCAAGTGCAATGCTGATTTTTTTTATTGGTTATCATATTGAGGCATAGATTAATCTGGGGAGAATCGAGACCATTAATATACCGAGTCTTCCAATCCATAAATGTTATAGCTTTTTATTAATTGTCCTCTTTATCATCTTATACCAATATTTGGTAGTGTGCAGCATAAAGTTCTTGTACAAGTTTTTCTTTAGTTTTCTTTAGTTTTATTCCTAGGTCCATGATATTTTGAGGCTAAATATAAATACAATACTATTCTAAAACGTTATACATTTTATACATTTTCTAATATTTTAAAAATATTTATTTTAACAATATGATTAAGTTTTTTAAATATAAATTTCATGGTTTACACTTTTGATAGTATATAAATATATTTTATATTGACTTTCTTGTAAATCTCCTAAATTGACTTATTAAGTTTTAAACATTGACTATAAATTATTTTGAGTTTTCCAAACACATCATCTTGTTGTATGTGCATGACATCAATTTCATTTCTTCCTTTCCAAACCATATGCCTTTTAAATTTATTTTTATCACCTAATTGTTTGAAATGAAGCCTTTAGTAAAATAATGAAAAAGCTGTGATGATAGTTTGGATCCTTGTCCCATTTCAATCCCAGGGGAAACTCTAATATCCCATTCACAAGTACAATGTTTTCTGTAGGTTTTCTTATGTAAAAGTTTAGGAAACTCTTTTTAATTCCTAGCTTACTAAGAATTTTATTAACATGAATTAATGTTGAATGACAGTAATGCTTTTTCTGCTTCTATTGAGATGGTCATATAATTATGTTTCTCTTTTTTTCCTGTTTATATGGTTATTGAGAACTTTGATGCATGATGTTTTACCTATACACAAGCTGAGAAGCTAGTCTGACATATTTTCATGGATACTGGCAGATGACAAGAGACAAAAGTTCCTTCATTACTCACCAAAATAGCAGTCGTCAGAGTAACATTTGTTCTGGTTCTCTGAATCCCAGTTCTCTCAGGCCACCATGAAAAGTATCAGGCAATACTTACACATGCAGTGATGTAATAAAAGGAGAGAAACCATGTGTTAGGGAAACTGATTCTTTTATAATGAGCTCTAAGTATGCCTTCACTTTGCCTTGGAGAGAGATATTATCTGTTTTACAAGGGACAATTAGCCAGCCTGCCCTTTGCTCTGGAGGGAGATAACATTTCTATTCTGTAAGACCACTTACTTACAATCCTGTTACTACTTACTTACAATCCTCCTTGAAAAGATAACCTGGAACAGAGCAATCCGTACTTTCACTTGCAAGATGTGCTGAAACATGAGAGTGCATGGAAACCTGTCACCCAGCAATGATGAACTGCACTGGTAGATTTTTAAATGGTAAATCACACTTTTATAACTGGAAGAAAGCCAGCATGGGGATTATCCCTTTTAAATCATTGCATTTAATTTGTTAATATTTTCTTAAGGGTTTTTGCCTCCATGTGCATGACATAAGTTGCTCAGTAAATTTTCCTTTCCTGTAATGTCTGTGTTAGGTTTTGGAAACAAAGTTGTAATTGGTCTCATAAAATATTAGGTTTTGTTTCTTTACTGGAAGATTTTGCATAACATGCCTTAATTATCTGCAAAAATACACAGATGAAGCCATCTTGATGGGGTTATCTTAGTAAGAATGTTTTAATAACAGTCATAAAATTATATATGACCTGCTTTTCTTCAGTTATTTTAGTAAGTTTATTTATTTATTTTTTAGACTTTGGTCATTTCATTTAAATTATCAAATATATCTGCATAAACCTTTTCAAGGTATTTATGTGTGCGGGAATTGTATCTCCCTGTTCCAGTTTGCTAGCTGCTGGAATGTGATATACTAAAACAGAATGGCTTATTAAAAAGGGGAATTTATCAAGTTGCAAGTTTACAGTTCTAAAGCTGTGAAAACACCCAAATTAAAGCTAGGATATAGAAATGTTCGATCTAAGGCATCCAGGGAAAGATAGTTGGTTCAAGAAGGCTGATAATGTTCAGGGTTTCTCTCTCAACAAGAAAGGCACATGACAAACATGGCGATGACTGCTAGCTTTCTCTCCAGGCCTCTTGTTTCATGAAGCTCCCCCAGGGGCATTTTCCTTCTTCATCTGCAAAGGTCTCTGGCTGCGTGGGCTCTCATGGTTCTCGCAGCTCTAAAGTTTTTTTCAAAATGTTTCCTCTTTCAAAGGAGTCCAGTAAACTAATCAAGTTTATTATGGGTGGTCTGGAACGGGTAGTCTCATCTCCCTCTGATTAAATGTTAATACCACAACTGGGCGAGTCACGGCTCTGTGGAGATAATCTAATCAAGTTCCCAACCTACAGTACTGACTAGGAATTAACAGAAACAGCTGCTTCCATAGGACGGATCAGGATTAAAACATGGCTTTTCTAGGACACACTACCCTTTCAAACCAGCACACTCCCTTTATTCTTAATCTTTTTTATTTCATTTTCCCTTTTCAATTCTTTATCAGCTTTGCTAACAATTTATGTGTGTATTAATCTTCTCAAATAATCACTTTTGCCTTTCTTTACTTTTTCTGTTGCATCCCCGACTTCTAGTCTGTTGATTTGTGCTGTATGTTAATACTTCTTTTCCTATTTGCTTAGGTTTGATTTCCTGTACTTCCCGAGCATACTGAGAGTAGAGTGTAAGATACCGACTTTCAGCCTTCTTTTCTAACATATGTGCTTAAGCTTACTTTCCCTGTAAGCACTGCTTTAGCTGTATTACACAACTTTTGATATGTTGCATCTTTAACTTCATTTGAAAATATATCATTTAAATTCCAAAATATATTTACAATTATTGTTCTACAGTCAATCAATATTCCTTTACATTTACCTACATATATGCCTTTTCTGATGTTTTTTGTTCTCTCCGGAATTTCCATTTTTCTACATGGGAGTTTTTCCTCCCGCCTTAAGAATCTCTTTTAGCTTTTCTTCTAGTTGAGACCTGTCAGTTCTCTCTAAGACTTTTGTTTTTGTGTGAAAACATGTATTCATTCACCTTCACTTCTGAAGAATGTTTTTTCTGTATTGATCCAAATTGTGAGGTTATATTCTGTCAAAATTTTAAAGGTGACATGCTCTTGACTTCTGGTATTCATTGTTTCAAATTAGAACTCAGTTGATTTTTTTGGTCTTATAATTTTTGTTTTTGTTTTTAAAGCTAATGTATCTTTTTGCTATGGTTGATTTTAAGATTTTTATTTTGCCAATAATTGTTTAGCAGGTGCTAGGCATGATTTTTTTGTATTTATTCTTCTTGGGATTTTCTAAACTGCTTGAATTTGTGGATTGAATATTTCATATTATTGGGAAATTATTGCTCTTTATCTCTTTTAATAATGTACTGCCCCATTCTCCTTTTCCTACTTTTATGACATCTTTATGCGTGTGCTTTACTTGTTTCTTTTGATCTATTTTTTTTTCATTTTCCTTTCTCATTATCCTTCAGTTTATTTATTTTGTAGTAGTCTATTGAAGGGATGTCTTCCAGTTCCCTAATCTTTTGTTCTGCTGTGCCCAATCCGCTAGTAAAAAAATACTGAATTTTTAATTTCATATGATATATATTTTTAGTTCGAAAAAGTCCATTTGAAAATTTTTATAGATTCAAATTCTTTGGTGAAGTTATCATTCTATCTCCTTTTTTTCCTTCTTGTTTAAAACTGCATTAATCATTAATATTTAAAAAATACTTATTTTCTAGCCCCTTTGATTGAGTCATTTATACTTCTGTTCCTGTATTTTTTCTTTTGCTTCAAATTGTATTATATTTTTGAATGCCTAGTAACTTTTTTTATTTATTGGATGCAGTGCATAAGACAATCATAGCAGACTCTAATGGCAGTATGCTTCATCAAAGTTTACTCTCCTTTTCTCTGTTAGACAAGGGTTAAGTTGGGTTGGGATTAGATGGAAGTTTTAGTAAAATGTAATTGACTTCTACTTCTTACTCATTCCAGGTATATGTCCCACTTACTGCTGCCTTTAAATATATATAACTTTTCTTTCTCGTTGCTGCAATAGGCAAGTTTTTCTGTTGTATACTAATAGTACATAAATAGAAATTACAGTCTCACTTTCTGAACAATCATATTTATCCAAAGCCTTAAATTTTATGCTTTGCAACAATTTAACCTGTGATGGAAAATATTTCAAGTCAACTATCACAAAATTTTAGATTTGTGTTCCCAAAGTGGTTTGATGAAAACTGGGTTACTCAGAGATATAGAGAAAGAGCTGAGGCCTTTCTTGGAAACAAAACTGAGAGTTTAAAACAAATAGAATAACAGGAATAGGGGCCCAGTGCAGTTATGAAGGCAAACATACATTACTTTAATGAGATATGGCAATTTGTCCTTTGAATATTAAGGTTTGTTATATATATGTATACACATATATTTTAAACAGGCAGAAGAAAATGCTTTCTTTGTATTTCTTCTACATGACAATGTAGAATTATTTTGAATTACAGAGGTCATCATATTTATTAAGAATCTTCAAACTAAGGAAAAAAAATATTCTCCTAGATTGACAGATGACATTAACATTTCCAAGTATATATTTCTCTATTTTTCATATGCAAACATATCCCTACATATATAAACCCAAAATTATACATGGAAAAAGTAATTTTAATAGAAGAAATTATTTTCAGGAAATTTATAATGTAGTCTGTAATCAGTCAGGTTCTTTCTTTATCTTTTTTTTTTTTTTTGCGGGGGGTGGGGGTGGTGCATGGGCCAGGAATCGAACCCGGGTCTCCCGTGTGAAAGGTGAGCATTCTACCGCTGCAGGTTTCTTTAGGAGTAATAAATATGGAGTGCATGGACCTAGGAGATGTTCACAAAGGCTTATGACCATTACTTTACTCATTCAGCAAATAGCTAAAATGCAAAGTGATAAAACTGTAATCAAAGTAAATGAAAAATGCAATTGAGGCAGAATTATGAGCCCAGAAAACCTCATGATGTTTTTTGAGATCTTAAACCAACAATAAGCTGAGTTCTGTTCATTGATTTTTATATGCATTCATATAATTTAAGCCTATGTGAATTAAATTTATGCATGCATCTAATTGGTATTATTTATTAATTTTCATATTTTTATTCATATTCTGTGGGAATATTGAAAAGGAAAAGAGGCTATAATTCAAGGTAGTTACAAATTAGCTCATTTTTAAGGTGCAATATTATGATGAGAGAAAATGTGTAGCTTGGTAATGACACATCATTAAAACCCCCCAAAACTTTTTCAATTATGTATAACATAATACATACTTGGCTCAGGTACCGAAAAAATTAATTCATATAGATACAAATCTTTCAACACTTTTTATACCTATGGAGCAAGCTAAATTGTCCCTAAAATTGATTTTATTTACATTGTAAATAATACATTTGTATGTCTCTTGTATCTTCTGACCTCTAATATTCCATTATATATTCTTGTTTATTAAACTCTATTTTATTACTCCAAAAGGAAAAGCAAATTTAGAGTCAAATGCATCTCATCATGTCGGCAACAATTTAATTGTCCTAAAATGGCCAACAGCATATTTTATATCTTTCAATACCTACTGCAAACACCAATGTAGTACACATTGGAAGGAATCAATGAATGTCAATTATTGTAATTCATGATGATGGCTGATGGATAGTCTATGATGCAGTGTCATTTTTATAGTGTTCGGCAGTTTCTGATATGATTTCCAAAGACCTCTACCTACTGATATTCTTGTCCTTACATAATCCCCTCCCCTTGTATGTGCACATATGTGTGTAATGAATAGATTATGGTAAAACTATGGGATGTCATGTCAGAGTTTAAATTATAAAAGACCATGACTTTTGACTTACACATTCTCTCTGATTCTTCTTGTGTGCTTGCTCTGATGAAGCCAACTGCCCTGGGTGAGCTTTCTCATGGAAGTGCCCATATGGCAAGGAATTGAGGGAGGCCTCTAGGCAATAATCAGTGAGAAACTGAGGTCTTCATTCCAGCAATGTACAATTTACTGACTCCTGCCAGTGCCCACACAAGTGAACTTTGCGGCAAATTCTTCCCTAGTCAAGCCTTGATTGCAGTCTTGCGAGAAAAAGAGGCAGAAGATTCTGTGAGACATACCCAAATTCCTGACTCACAGAAATTATGAGGTAACAATTTTGTGTCATTTTAAGCTGGTGAATATTGGAGTAATCTACAATGCAGCAACAGATATCTTTTAAGTGCAACCTTTTATAGCTAAGAAATAATGCTGGCATTACCACAGATAAAAGTTTGTGCATGCTCTATTTTTTTTTTAATGACGTATACCATTTTTAAATCACTGTATGCAAATGTTAAATTGTGCATGTACTGTTTTGTTTTTAAGCAGTCTCCAAAAACATTGGGATGAGAAATTACCTAGAAAAAATGCAATGATGCTATTATCTTATCCAGCTATTTTGGTATTGGCGTTTTACTTTTTAAAGATTGCTATGAAGATTTAAGTCTAATACAATAATTGAAAGCAGAGAGATGTCTGGGTGACCGGGACTCTTCCGCTTAGACATTGCATGCTCGATCCTATTTTTCTTATGCAGACACTAGTGGGGACTTCTCATGTGTACAAAGCAGAGGAACATGCTTTCAAATTATTGTGAAGAGTTCTGGGGTTGTATGACAAGGTAAAGTGGTATCAGGTTGTTTATTGCATAATGCTCTCTTTAGGATTTTAAGTAAAGCCTTCACATTGCAGGTAGCTTTTCCAGCTTGCAAGAGTAACGTGTCCCTCCAGCTGGGTGCTAAATATTTACAGTTGCTCCTGAGAGTTGAAAAAAATACCCCTAAATAGTGTTTTGATTTAAAACTTCTGTATTCAATACTGTATCCCTAAATTTCTTAGGTCTTTTCAGTCTCCTATTGGGTTTAAATGAAGTTGGATACTTTTGAAATACTTTTTATCTTTTATAAAATATAGCTTTCATTATATAGTATTTTGTGATAGTTTTAAAGGCACATATTATAATATTAACTTTCATCTTTCTTTTCTGTTAACTCTTTATTTTATGCTTTCTCTGTCTTACTAGCTTTTTTTTACTATTTTCTTTTCTTTCTTTTGACATCCACCGGATCAAGGGCATCTTCAGCTAATGACAGGAGTTAAAAGGGCAGTAGACTTTTAAACTGCTACTTGGAAACTTAGAGATTCAGTTTCATACAGCAGATATATTCTCTCACTCAACTCTTAGAAAATTATGCCAGCTCCAATTAAACTAAATGAAAACTATAAATATTTATTTCTTGAGACCAACTCAGAAAATCAACAGTTGCATACAAAAGCATTTTTCATGCTCTAACTATTGTAGGTATTGTTTCCCCACTAAATGATTTATTAGGGAAAGGGCTACTAAGTGTCCATCAGGGATCATAGGAAGTGGAATAGACTCACTGAGTTTATAGATTATGATGTGACCATGTTAAGTGATACCCTTGGGAAGATGACAACTGCACACTGTGATATTCCATATTAGGCCATACAAGGCAATAAAGTGTCAGCAGGAAACATTGATATTTTCTGTCTCCTTTACCTATTATAATGGTTACTGCTTTTTATTACAAAATTTTCAACATTTTCTTATCCACTTCTCAGAATGTTTTTTTGTTTATTATAGTAAATTAGATAAAAATGGTTTAATTTGGAGGGAATTGGTATTTTCTTGTCTCTTAAAAGATTTAAAGATGCATTGGGATTGTTCAAGGCAAAGTTTAGAAAAAACATGGTCAATATTTTTCAATGACTTTATTGGATTTTTATTTATCAAGTACATGCATATTTTAAGCCTAACATTAAACCAGGTACTCTTAATTTGCAGTTTCATAATGACTAATGATGTGGAATATTTTATCATATCTTATTTGCCAATTGTTTATCATCTGTGGTTAAACATCTGTTTACATCTTTTGCCCATTTTTGATTGGGTTATTTGTTTTATTTGTAATGACTTTTGACAGTTCTTTGTAAATTCTGGAGACAAGTCTTTTATTAGATTTTGAAAATATTTTCTCCCAGTCTGTAGATTCTCTTTTCATTTGATTAAAGATGTCTTTTAAAGGATAGAAGTTCCTAATTTTGGTGAAGTCAAGTTGTTGATTTGTTCTTATATGGATCATGCTTCTGGTATAGTAGAAAACTTTACCCAACAAAATGTGACAAAGATTTTATCTTTGTTTTCTTTTGGAAGCTTTAGGTTTAGGTACAGGTTTTACATGGACGTCTTTGATCTATTTTCATTTCATAAGAAGAAAAGCCGTATTGTTACCAGCAAAAAATGATATGTTATGAACTGGGGAAAAAGATAAAGATGAAAGCAGATTTCTCATTTGCAACAAAACAAGGTAGAAATCATGGAATAACATCTTAAAAGTACTGAGGGAAAAAAAATAGAAATTCTCAACCTAGAACTGCTTACCCAGCAAAAATACATTTCAAAAGCAACAAAATAAAGCTTTATGCAAACATACTAAAGATGAATGTATTATATATATTATATTTACATGTATCATTTTTTGCTGGTTGCTTTTATGACTTTCTTTACATTACTAGCTTGAAGCAATTTGGTTATATGTTGTGTTTCAGTTTTCTTAAAATTTCTTGTGCTTGGGATTTGTTGAGATTCTTGAATCTGTGTATTTATAGTTCTCATCATATTTGAAAATTATTAGCAATTATCTCATAAAATGAGTTCTGCTCCACCCCTTCTTTAATTACACATGCTACTGCACCCACAGTTCAATAATGCTGTTTTCTTTTCCAGTATTCTCCTTATTTGTATTTCATTTTTAATAGTTTCTATTGCTATTTCTTCAAGCCCACTAATTTTCCCCCAGCAGTTTTTAACCTATTAATGCCTTCCAGAGTATTTTTCATTTTAGCCATTGTATTTTTTGTCTTTATGAGTTTGATTTTTAAAATTATATTTCATGATTTTACTTAATATGCTTAATCTTTCCTGTACTTCCATGAACATATGGATTACAGTCATGATAACTATTTTAATGTCTATAGTTATTTCTAGATAAATTTCAATTACTTGATAGTTCTCTTCATTATGGGTTGTATTTTCTCATTTCTTGGCATGCCAGGTATTTTGTTATTTTTTATTTTTAAAATATTTTTATTGAGAAATATTCACACACATATATTTCATACATGGTGTACAATCAATGGCTCACAATATAATCACACAGATGCATTTTCATCACTATGATCATTTTTTAGAACATTTGTGCATCGTTCTAGAAAAAGGAAATAAAAAGAAAAAAGAAAAAAGCTCAAATATACCATACACTCTCATTGACCACTACTATTTCCAGCTACCCAATTTATTTTACCCTTTGTCCCCTCTGTTATTTATTAATTTTTTATCCATATTTTTTTATTCATCTGTCCAGATAATTTTTTTACTCATCTGTCTGGATAAAAGGAGCATCAAAGATAAGGTTTTCACAATCACACAGTCACATTGTAAACATTGTATCTTTATACAATCATCTTAAAATATCAAGTCTACTTGAACACAGCTCAACAGTTTCAGGTACTTCTCTCTACCCATTCCAATACACCATAAACTAAAAAGGGATATCTATATAATGCATAAGAATAACCTCCAAGAAACCTCTCGACACTGAATTTTCTCAGCCACTGAAACTTTGTTTTGCCTCATTTCTCTTTTCCTCCTTTTGGTCAAGAAGGCATTCTCAATGCCATAAGCTCTTACTGCAGTCACAAATATTCAAGAATTGTAACTGTTATTTCTAAATTCTGAGATACTGAGCTGTTATTTATAACCTGGTCATTCCCAGAAACTTCAGGTATTTATGTGACACAAAAGGCTCAGATTTAGAACTCTGGAGCTATGAAAGTCAGCACTACCATACACAGGAACTGTTTAAAAAGTTGGAAAAGGATCTGACTTTGAGTAGAGACATGAATGAAGCTGGTCTGGATAGGACTAAGGAAAATCCAGCTCATCCTGGATTTCTGCCCCACATTGCCAGGGAGATTTCCACCCCTGAGAGTCATGTCCCACATAGGAGGGAGGGCAGTGAGTTCACCTGCTAAGTTGGCATAGAGAGAGGCCACATTTGAGCAATAAAAGAGGTTCTCTAGGGGTACTCTTAGGCCTAATAAGGTTTAACTTATTCTTTGCAGGAATAAGTTTCATAAGAATACGCTTCCCAATCCCATGATACCAGGTCCTAGCTCATCCCAGAGGTTCTTCTCACATTGCCAGGGAGATTTACATCCCTGGGAGTCATGCCCCACATACAGGACAGGGCAGTGCACTCACCTGCGGAGATGGCTTAGAGAGAGAGGCCACATCTGAGCAACAAAAGAGGTTCTCTGGGGAGTGTCTCTTAGGCCTACTTTTAAGTAGGCATAGCCTATCCTTTGCAGGAATGTTTCATAGTAATGAACCCCAAGATCGAGGGCTCAGCCTATTGTTTGGTTGTCCCTACTGCTTGCAAGAATATCAGAAATTCTCCAAATGGGGAATTTTAAATATCTCCTTCTTTCTCCAGGGGACTTTGCAAGTACTTTTTTATTCACTGCCCAAATTACTCTGCGATATATTGGGGTATCACACTAACCTGGATAAACCAACAAAATCACACCCTATTCAAGATTCCATGTACTTATGGCGTTCAACTAAATTGACCATGCAAATTAAATGAGGAAATGAACTACCCAAAATATAAATTTTAGACCCAATAAACATCTCTCCCTTTAGTCTCACACAGAAGTTGAAGTTTTAAAATATGGACGATATCATCCTGTACCCTATATTCTGATTTTCCTTAGTCCTATCCAGATCAGCTTCATTCATGTCTCTACTCGAAGTCAGACCCTTTTTCAACTTTTTAAACAGTTCCTGTGTATGGTAGTGCTGACTTTCATAGCTTCAGAGTTCTAAATCTGAGCCTTTTGTGTCACGTAAATATCTGAAGTTTCTGGGAATGACCAGGTTATAAATAACAGCTCAGTATCTCAGAATTTAGAAATAACAGTTACAACTCTTGAATATAAGTGACTGCAGTAACAGTTTACATTTAGGACCCATAACAATAGGCCCCAATCTCATAACCCATGCTCTCGACTTCAGTTCACCAAGTTTTTATATGAGTGAAGCATGATAATATTTGCCCTTTCGTTCCTGACATTTCATTCAACATACAGTCCTTAAGGTTCATTCCCCTAGTTGCATGCCTCACAACTTCATTCCTTCTTGAGGCCTCTCAGTAGTCCACTGTATGTAGGCACCACAGTTCCCCCTTCCACTCCTCAGGTGACCTCCATCCATTGTGGATCTCGAATAGTGCCACCATAGACACCAGTGTGCAAATGACAATTCATGTCCCCACAATTAGTTCCTCCAGGTATATATACTGAGCAATGGGGTTTCACCACCCCTAGCCTCCTGTGGAATCACCACCCTGCCCTCCAGAGGGGCTGCACCTCTCACTTTCCCTGCTGACAGTGAGGAGGTACATCATTCTCTGCATTTTCTCTAGCACTTGCTTTTCTCTGTTCACTTTTAAACAGTTTTATTCACACATCATTCAATTCAGCCTAGGTGTATAGACATGCCTTCACCACCATAATCTATCTGAAGACATTTTCTCCTCTTCCATAAAGAATCCATGCCCTTTCTCGTGCTGCCCACCTGTTGATATTTAGTTTTGCATAATGCCTTTGTTACATTCGGTGGAAACATACAACAATGTTATCATTGACTATAGACCTTAGCTTGCATTGATTGTACTTTTTCCTATATATTATCTATTTTCAAAATGCTACAATATTGACATTCATTTCTTCTCCCTCATGCAAAAGCATTTTTTTAATTTGTACATTTAATCAGCATCATTGTTCACTCTGGGCATTCCTAAATTTTACCATCTCAGTTTTGACCCTCTATCTTTACTTCTGGTTTCATACATGCCACCAGCCCTTCTCCCTCTATCATATTCATATTCCACTTCATTCAGTGTATTTATACTATTGTGTTACAATCAGGCAATATTTCTGAATTTTTACAATCAATGCTGTTGTGCAATCTGTATTCCTTCAGCATCGATTGCCCAATTTCTATCCTATTTCTATTTCCTAATAACCTGTATTCTTTACTTCAATTCTCCAAGTTCACTCATTAATATTAGCTCATATTAGTGAGACTGTACAGTATTTGTCCTATTTCTCTGGCTGATTTCACTCAACATAATGTCCTCAAGGCCCATCCATGTTGTTACTTGCCTCATGACTTCATTCATGACTTTATGTCTTACAGCTGCATAATAGTCTATTTTATATATATATAGCACAGTTTGTTTAACCACTCATCTGTTGATGGACATTTGGTCTGTTTCTATCTCTTGGTAATCATAAATAATGTTGCTATAAACATTGCTGTGCAAATTTCCATTTGTGTCCTTGCCCTCATGTCCTCTGAATTTACATCTAGCAATGGGATTGTTGGATCATATGGCAATTCTATACTTAGCTTCCTGATGAATTGCCAAACTGCCTTCCAGAGGGGTTGTACCATTTTACAATCTCACCAACAGTGGATAAGTGTGTCTCTTTCTCCACCTCCTCTCGAATACTTGTTGTTTTCTATTTTTTTTTTATAATAGCCATCCTAGTGAGTGTCAGATGATATCTCATTATGGTTTTGATTTGCATTTCCCTAATAGCCAGTGAAGTTGAACATCTTTTTATGGGTCTTTTAACCATTTGTATTTCGTCTTCTAAGAAGCATCTCTATATGTCTTTTGCCTATTTTCTAATTGGGTTGTTTGTCTTTTTGTTGTTGAGTTGAAGAATCTCTTTATATATTCTGGATACTAAACCCTTATGTGATATGTGGTTTCCAAATATTGTCTCCCATTGCATAGGCTGCCTTCTTGCTTTCTTGACAAAATTCTTTGATGCACAAAAGTGTTTAATTTTGAGTAATTTTCCTGTTTCCTTTTTCAGTGCTCATGCTTTGGGTGTAAAGTCTAAGAAATTGCTTCCTATTACAAATTTTATAAGGTATTTTCCTATGTTTTCTTCTAAAAGTTTTATGGTCTTAGCTCTAATATTTAGGTCTTTGATCCATTCTGAATTAGTTTTTGTATTTAGCTGATACATGGATCCTCTTTCATTCTTTGGAATATGGATATCCAGCTCTTCAAGCATCACTTATTGAAGAGGTTGCTCTGTCCCAGGAGGGTTGGCTTGACTGCCTTATCAAAGATCAATTGTTCATAAATGAGAGAGTCTATATCTGAACAGTCTAATCAATTCCATTGGTCAGTATATCTATCTTTATGCCAACACCACACTGTTTTGACCATTGTAGCTTCATAATATGTTTTAAAGTCAAGTAATGTGAGACCTCCCACTTAATTTTTTTCCTCAAGATATTTTTAGCTATTCGGGACTCCTTCCCTTCCAAATAAATTTGGTTATTAGTTTTTCTTTTTCTGCAGAGTAAGTTTTGAGATTTTAATAGGTGTTGCATTGAATTATAAATCAATTTGAGTAGAGTTGGCATCTTAGCTATATTTAGTCTTCCAATCCATGAACATGGTATGCCCTTCCATTTATTTAGTTCTTTCATTATTTCTTTTATCAATTTCTTGTAGTTTTCTGTGCACAGGTCCTTTGTATCCTTAGCTAAATTTATTCCTAAATATTTTATTCTTTTGGTTGCTATTGTAAATGAATTTTTTTATTGATTTCCTCCTTATATTGCTCATCACTAGTATAGATCCTGTACCCTGCCACTTTGCTGTACTCATACATTAGGTCTAGTTGCATTGTTGTGGCTTTTCAGGGCTTTCAACGTATAGTATCATATCATCTAAGTTTTACTTCTTGCTTTTCAGCTTGGATGAATTTTATCTCATTTTCTTGTCTAATTTCTCTGGCTCAAACTTCCAGCACAAATGTTGAAAAACAATGCTAACAGCCCTGGGCATCCTTGTCTTGTTACTGACCTCATAAGGAAAGCTTTCAGTCTTTCCCAGTTGAGAATGATGTTGGCTGTGGGTTTTTCATATATTCACTTTATCATGTTGAGGGAGTTCCTTTCTATTGCTATCCTTTGAAACATTTTCGTCAAGAAAGTGTTTTCACCAAGGAAGTTTGTCAAATGAATTTTCTGCATCAATTGAGATGATCATGACATTTTTCTGCTGTGATTTGTTGATATGGTATATTACGTTATTGATTTTCTTATATTGAACCTTCCTTGCATACCTGGAATAAATCCTACTGGGTCATTGTGTATAATTCTTTTAATGTGCTATCTGATTTGATTTGCAAGTATTTTGTTTAGGATTTTTTGTGTCTGTATTCATTATAAAGATTGGTGTGCAATTTTCTTTTCTTGTAGTATCTTTGTCTGGCCCTTGTATTAGGGTGATATTGACTTCATAGAATGAATTAAGTAGCTTTTCCTCCTCAGAATTTGAGCAGGATTAATACTAATTCTCTCTTGAATGCTTGGCAGAATTCACATGTGAAGCCATCTGGTCCTGGACTTTCCTTTCTTGGGAATTTATTGATGGATTCAACCCCTTTACTTGTGATTGGTTGTTAAGGTTGTCTGTTTCTTCTTGAGTCAATGTTGGTTGTTCATGCCTGTTCTAGTTTGCTAGCTGCCAGAATGCAGCACATCAGAGACGGATTGGCTTTTAATAAAAGGGGATTTATTTTGTTGGTTCTTCAGAGGAACGGCAGCTAACTTTCCACTGAGGTTCTTTCTTACATGGAAGGCACAGGATGGTCTCTGCTGGTCTTCTCTCCAGGCCCCTGGGTTCCAACAACTTTCCCTGGGGTGACTTCTTTCCGCATCTCCAAAGGCCTGGGCTGAGCTGTGAGTGCTGAGATGAGGAATGCCAAGCTGCTTAGGCTGTGCTACGTTGCATTCTCTCATTTAAGTACCAGCCAATTAAGTCAAATGTCAGTCATTGCAGCAGACATGCCTCCTAGCCAACTGCAGATGTAATTAGCAACAAATGAGGTTCATGTACCATTGGCTTATGTCTGCAGCAACAAGACTAGGTATGCTCACCTGGCCAAGTTGACAACTGAATCTAACTAACACAATGCCTTTCTACAAAGTTGTCCATTAAATCTACTTTGTCTAGTGTATTAGCAAAGCTCAAAGTATACTTTCATTACCAGCTTTATTTCTTCAGGGTCAGTGGTTATGTCTCCTCTTCCATTTCTGATTTTATTTTTTTTGTATTCTATCTTGATTTTTTCTCAACCCTGCTAGGGGTTCATAGATTTAACTGTTTTTCTCAAAGAACCAACAACAACAACAAAAATTCATTTTTGTTAATTTTATCAATTGTTAATGTTCTCAATTTCATTTATTTCTACTCTAATCTTTGTTGTTTCTTTCCTTTTGTTTGCTTTGGGATTAGTTTGCAGTTCTTTCTCTATCTTCCAAGTGAACATTTAATTCCTCAATTTTTGCTCATTCTTTCTTTTTTTAAATATAGGCATTTAAGGCAATAAATTTCCCTTCTATACAACTGCCTTTGCAGCATCCCATACATTTTGATATGTTGTGTTTTCATTTTCATTTGCCTTGTGATATTGCCTGATTTCTTTTGTAATTTCTTCCTTGACTCACTGGTTGTTTAAGAGTGGGTTGTGTAGCCTCCATATATTTGTGAATCTTCTGGCCCGTTGCCAGAAAATCACTGAATATGTCTTTTGGATATATTCTGTTTGGGGTATGCTGCACTTACTGGCTCTGTAATTTTATGTCTTTCATAAGAGTTGGGAAATTTTCAGTTATTATTTCCTCCATTAGTCTTTCTCCTCCTTTTTCCTTCTCTTCTCCTTGTGGGATACTCACAACATACATATTTGTGCACTTCATGTTGTCATTCAATTCTCTGAGTCCCTGCTAATACTTTCCCATTCTTTTCCCTATATATTGTTTTTGTGTATGTCAGATTTCAGATGGCCAGTCCTCTAGTTCACTAATTCTTTCTTCTGCCTTTTCAAATCTGATGCTATAGGTTTCCTTTTTTTCCCTCCTTAGTTCTATTGTGACTTTCATTTCCATAAGTTTTGACACTTGTTTTTTTCAAACTTTTGATTTCTTCATTTTGTTCACCTTGTGTCTTCTTTATATCCTCTCCCAAATTATTGACTTGAGTTTTGATGAGATTTTCCTTGTCTGTTCAAACATCCTGAATTAGTTGCTTCAACTCTTGTATCTCATTTGAATTCTTGGTTTGTTCCTTTCATTGGCCCATACCTTTGATTTTCCTGGTAAGATTCATTATTTTTTAGTCACATCTAGGCATTTGATTTCCACAATTAGTTTATTCTGGAGCTTGTTTCCACTCTCTAATCTAGGATTTTCTTTCTGGATGCTTAGTTTTTTATCTGTTGTTTGACATTCAGTTTCAGTTCAACTTATTCCAGACCTCTAGCATATCTTCTGTTTAACCAACCAGAATTTTTTAGTTTTTGTTTTTCTGTTTTCTTCCCCTGCTTATATGGAGCCTTTTTTTCTTTCTTTTTTTTTTTTAAGAAAGTCTCCTCAGATATTTTAGATTTTCCCAGATGGGACTGGCCTTTTCTCAGGAGGAAAGAGTTGCCAGCATCAGTTTTTCCTGAGGGTGAGGCCCAGCAGGTTTTCAGACTTTCCTATGAAGACTCTAGACTCTGTGCTTTTCCCATTCTTCCCAGCATGTGGTGCTTGTCTACCCATGGCTTCCCACCAGTATAACATGATGTGGTGCCTTTAACTTCAGCAGAATATCCCTGCCAGGAGTGTGTTTGAGAGAGAGGTAAAGTTGTAGGTTGGCATTAATTGCTTCAGTTTTTCAATCCTTGGGGCTTGAATGCCTTGAAGGAGGATTCCAGTTGAGCTGTGCCTCACCTTTCTCTTAGGGAAGTACAGCCATTAGGGAAATAAATCCTTTCATCTGAGTGGTTACTTTGCCTCTCAGACAAACTTAATTCTACCTGGTCCTCAGGATGGCCAATCAAGAACATAAGTTGGTACATGGCTCTGTGTATCTACAGGTTCTATGTGCCCCCTTTTCTTGGAGTCCAGCCTTTTTCCCATATTTTGTGCAATCCAACTCAAAAAGCCTCTGTTTTTGTTTGTCTGTTTGTTTTTTCCATCTGCCCTGCCCCTCTCCATCAGGGCAAAAACTCCTAGAACCGTTAGTGCTTATTACAGGTTTATGTGTGCCTGGGGCCTATTTTCAGTAGTCAGAATTTGTTAACTAACTCCACAATTGGAGTTTGGTTGATATAAGCCCTTGGTGCTAGTAAACTCTGTTTTCTTTCCCTTTGGGGGACCAACCTGCCATACCCTTGGGGGAAGGGCAGAATCGCCATGACTTGGGGGACTTCCAGTTCTGATGTATTGTATGTGTCCATTCTGATGTGTGCTATGTGTCTGGTCACTGATGTTCCCCTAGCAGTTGTTCTTGACTGTTCCTGGCTATTTATGGGCTGGTCTGGAGGATGAACTATATCCTACACCTCAGTAAGCTACCATCTTGTCTCGCCTCATCTCATAATTTTTTATTGAATGCCAGACATTATGAATTTTATCTGCTGGGGTGCTGGATATTTGTGTATTCCCAAAAATAATTTAGGTTTTTCCTGGGACACAGGTTATGTTATTCAGAATTTGCTTCATCTTTTTGGGCCTTGCTTTTAAGCTTTATTAGAAAGATAAGGCATTTAATTTTTATGCACTACTTAGAAAATACCCTCTTTCCCACTTTATTTGTTCGAAATAAGCATCATTTACTCATTTGTGTGAGCTTTAGCCACTATTCTCTGTAAGTCTTTGGGATATTCCTTTGTGTAACCTTGGGAAGGTTCCTCACATGCATACACTAATCAATGCTTAGGCAATCTTAGAACTCAACTCTTTTCCTTCTTATCTCTCAGGGTCACTGTCATTTCTAGCCTGATGACATTGTTTAATGTATTTTGTTAATTTTTAAGTTTTTCATGGGAGAATAAATCTAGTCTATATTTCTCCATCTTGGTGGGAAAACTGTAACTTGATTGCATGCTTAAGCTTTCATTTGCATTTAGGAATTCTGTTGACACCATTTCTTTCATTTTAAAGATAAATGATTAGAAGCAGATACGTAAAAGATGTTCAGGTTCAACTCAGTCTCAAGTAAAGTCCAAATTATGCCACTGTGTGCCTTAAAATGATGATTCTATTATAACTTAAAGAAAAGGGGTGACAAATAATCAAACAACATATAAGTATATTGTACTTAAGAGAACTTCCCTTTTAATATCTCATATTTCAAGAAACAATTGAGTTTCAGCAAGACATTATCTAAAAAATTAGATCAATATTGCTAGGTGAAATTTTCTTGGATTCAAAATTTTGTTTTAATGTAATTTGAAAGAATTGTTTGGTTATATGACTGTATGAGAGTTATAAGCATAAAGAATTTATGCCTTGTTTTATGTTTATATGTATATTTAAATAACATAATAAAATAATTTAACATAAGATTTTTCTGTTTTCAGAAAGGGTTTTTATTGTTCAAAGATAAGAAATCCTGATATGAAATTATAGGATTTATGAAAATTATTGAATTGGAGCTTGAGTGCTTCTTGCACAATTATGCTACTTTTTATAATGCAATGGTATCAGGTAAAATCCACAGAATATTACTTTATCCATTGCATTTTAAAAGGCAAACCAAAAAATTAAGCTTCATAAATTCAATGGTAGTGGGGACAATGCATGATATGTAAATTGCCATTAAAATGTATCTCTTTGATTAGGAATAATGATTACTTATTTTTATATTTCCACAAAAATAGTAGAAAATGGTCTATTATTGATGAATTGGAGCTATGTATCACAGAGAACCATAATCTTAAATGCAATCCATTCATGTGAATGTGAACACATTACAACTAAAAATTTTGATGAGATTACTTCAGTTAAGGTGTGACCAAATTGAATCAGGATTTTTTTTTATATGGGCAGGCAAGAATTCTGCCACTGAGCTACCATTACACCATACCAGGATGGGTTTTAATACTACTACTAAAGGCTTTATAGGGAAGTTCATGGAAAGAAAGAGAAAAACCACTGGAATATTTAGAAGGTGGGAGTCAGTGGAACTCAGAAGAGGCAGTACAAGCCAGTAGAAGCTGCTTGTGCATTGCCATATGACAGAAAGCCAAGAATTAAGGATCATTGTGTTCTGGAAGAAAGCATGACTTGATGATGACTTGATTTTGGACTTATCCTATTCTCAAATAAACAAGATAAATATATATTGTTTAATCCATTCCGCTGAAAACAGAATGCAGAGATCTGAAAATGGAAGGTCAGAAAAAGTTTATTGAGCTAAAGTAGCCTGCATGGGAGCAGAATTTTTTTAAAAAAGTTACTGCTTATAGCGTCTGGGTTCTGGGAGACAGTTTATATGCCTGTTTGGGATAAAGGGAGGATGGAGGAGGATGGAGGAGGGTGAGGAAGATGTGAGCTGTAAGTGTTAATCCAGTGTTAATCAGCAACTTTAAGATTTGTGGTGAGGATTAGAAGGCTTGTTGGCATCAGTTTGATGTGTTTATCACAGTAAGGGGTCTTTATCAGTATGGCAAGGATCTTTGGCATGTCAGTCGGCCTCAGTTGCTCTGTTTTTTCTTTGTAGTTTCCTGGGTAAAAAGGAAGTTGGGGCAGTTCAAGAAGAATAGTCAAGTTATTTATTGTTCGAATTTCACAAAACCAACCCATTTCACAGAATTTTATTTAGAAGTGTATGTCAGGGTTCTCTAGGGAAACAGAACAGAAAAAAATTATAAGATTTTCTATAGTGCAAATGAGTGTTCTAGTTTGCTAGTTGCTGAAATGTGACACACCAGAAATGGAATGGCTTTTTATAAGGGGAATTTAATAAGCTGGAAATTTACATTTCTAAAACTGTGAAAATGTCCAAATTAAAATAAGGCTATAGAAATATCCAAGCTAAGGAATCCAGGGAAAGATACCTTGGTTAAAGAAGGCCAATGACGTTCAGGGTTTCTCTCCCAACTGGAAAGGCACATGGTAAACCCAGTGACATCTGCTAGCTTTCTCTCCAGGCTTCTTCTTTCATGAAGCTCTCACAGGGGTGGTTTACTTCTTCATCTCCAAAGGTCTTTGGTTATGTGGACTCTGGTAGTTCTTGTGGCTAACTCATCATTCTGAAGCTTTTTCCAATGTGCTTCCTCTTTTAAAAGAGTCCAGTAAACTCATCAAGACCCACCTGGAATGGATGGAGCCACATCTCCCTCTAATCCAAAGTTAATACCCATAATTGGGTGTGTCACATCTCCATGGAGATAATCTAATTAAAAGTTCCCAACCTCATTGTTGAATTAAGATTAAAAGAAATGATTGCTCCCACAAGATTGGATCAGGATTAAAACATGGCTTTTCTAGGGTACATAAATCCTTTCAAACCAGCACATTCCACCTTCTGGACCCTAAAAAAGACATCTTTTTCCCACACACAAAATACATTCACTCCATCACCATATCAAAAAGCCTTAAAGCATTTCAGTAATAATACAAATGAGAAACAGTACAAAATCTCAGTGAATAAGATTTTCTCTCTACTGTGGGAATAAGCAAGTCCAAGTTCTTTAGGACAGATTCCAAGTTAGAAACTCCAATGAAGGTGTATGATGAATTCTCTAGGAGAAGCTGGCTGAAGTACAGATGTAAATTCTTTCTGACTGCTAAAATAATCACTTCTCCCTTTAAGACTTTCAACTGATTGGATGACCCTTGTATTAGCTAGGATTCTCCAGAGAAACAGAATCGGCAGGAGATCTATGTAAATATAAAATTTTAAAAGTGTCTCATGTAACCATGGGGATGTAAGAGCCCAAGATCTATAGGAAAAGCTGTGAGTTGGACCAGTGCAATGTTTTTTGAGAGGGAGAAACAATCAAGGTCCTTGTAGATAAGATTATGACATAGGGCTGGAGAGGTGGTATATCCCTGAGGTAGGACAGTGAAAGTATATTGTTGACCATGTCAGCTGAAAGCAAACTATTTCTAGTGGTCCTTACTAACAGCTATTGAGAAAAAAAGCATTTTCCAGATCAATAGCTGCATACTGGGCACCAGGGGATATGTTGATTTGCTCAAGTAATGATGCCACATCTGGAACAGCAGCTGCAATTGGAGTCACCACCTGGTTTAGTTTATGATAATCTGCTGTTACCTACAAGGCCCATTTGTTTTCTGCACAGGCCAAATAGGAAAGTTGAATGGGGAGTGGTGGGAATCACCACCCTGCATCCTTCAAGTCCTTTAGAGTGACACTAATCTCTGCAATCCTTCCAAGAATCTGGTATTGCTTCTGATTTACTATTTTTCTAGGTAGGGCAGTTCTAGTGTCTTCCACTTGACCTTTCCATAAGTCAGAGAGCCAATGTGGGGATTCTGCCAGTTGGTCAATATGTTGATTCCAATTATGCATTCTCCCATGGAATGGGAGAAATAACTACAGAATGGGTCTGGGGATCCAGTGGACTCAGTGTGAGATGGGCTAAAACTCCATCAATTACCTGACTTTCATAAGCCCCCACTCTGACTGGTGGACCAGAGTGACATTTTTTCTGCTCTGGTATTAATGTCGCTTCTGGACCTGTGTCTAATAATCCCTAAAATAGCTGATCATTTCCTTTTCCTGAATGTAGTTACCCTGGGGAAAGGCTGTAGGTCTCCTTGGGGAAAGCCTGGAGAAAGGTTAACAATATAAATTTGTGGCAGAGTAGCAGGGTCTGCTCCCAAAGGGACCTGGCCTTTCCATCCTTCAAGGAGCTCTGGGTCTGTAAACTGCCTCAAGTCTGGAAATTGATTAAGGGGCCATGACTCTCTGTTTTGTAATTCAAATTAGACTTCTATTCACTTGACCTAGAACCCTTCTGCTTATACAGCTCAAACACGAATTTAGTAGACCTCCCATCGATTGTACTTCTACGTACCCCATGATCTCCTAGCCAACACCACAAATAATCTCTGTCAGATTATTTTGACCCCTGCTTTGAGTCTGCTGTCCATTATGATAGCCATGTCCACCTGTCTTCGGTAATTAAATGCTACCACCTGGCTTCCACCAATTTGGGATCTGATCATCCCCATTGTGATTAAGGATTCCAGCTCACTGACAGCAGTTTCCACAGTAATAGCTGACTTATACAGAAAGGTGACTACTGCGCTCTTAGGGATGATGGAGCTAGTCCAACAAATTTAGTTCTCATAGTTCTCATAAAAGGTGTGTCCTTTGGACATTCCTGGGGTATATGAGTAGGTTTTCCATGATAAAGTCAGTCTAACATTCCAATCTTTCTAAGCCTCTGGATCCCCTTATCTACTTTTTACCAGGGCAGATATGGCATTTCAACTTCAGTTAATACCGGCCACCTTTGATCCATGTTTCAGCCAACCATCCAAACAAACTGTTAATGCCTTTTCTAACCCCTCAAGCTATAACATTGAAAGCAGAATCTCTGTTTAATGGGTCCATATCAATAAATCCATCCTGATCCAGCTTTATATTCCTTCCACCATTATCCCACATCCTAAAAATCTATTCCCACACACATTTCTCTGATTTCTGTCTATAAAATTTGGAAAATGCATGCAGTTCTTTTGTAGTGTAGCGTACATCCTCATGGGTGACACTTTGTACCTCACAATTTGGAGCCTATTGGGACTTCAGTACAGTTATAGGTCTGGAAGAAAAGAAGGGTGGTGGGGGTGGGTCATGAAAATAATTAGAAGTATCTTCTAAGCAATTCCTTCAGGGCATTTGTTTTCAGTTTCATCTGGTGAAGCAGGATTAACCACTCCAGGCAGAGGAGCAAGGGCTGTTTTCACATGGAGGAGAATTACATGCTTCACAGGCACTGAAGGGTTAATCCCTGAAGGTGGAGTTTGGGTGGTTGACTTCTCAGTACTGACTGGAGTTTGGGAAACCATTTCTTCAGGGCAGGCTGGAGGTGGGGCAGCTATGTCCTTAGGTTAGACTATTACAGGGTTATCTAGAAAAGAATCAGCACAATCTAGGGTTTCAATGTCTTCACAGCTGTCATTATTAATCTATATGCCATAATCCCATTTTTCAGGATCCCACTCCTTTCCAATCAGTGCCCTTACTTTAACAGCAGACACCATTGCAACACTGAGATTTTAGTTTACATTATCAAGTTGCTACTCTAACAGTGATTTTATTGGAGTTTGATTTTCAGAGATCTCAAGTCTACAGTTACAGAAAATAAGATTTTCCTTCAGGGGACTCATAAAAACTTTTGCATCTGTCATATGGTGTATAAGCTTCTTATTTGAAGCCTCAGTTCATCCCTTTCCCTCATCAATATATCCAGCATATCTAACAACAACCAGCCAACATCTCTATAACTCTTAATTCCACAAATCTCCATAAGGATATCAAAAACATTATCACCCAGAGCCTTGCCTCATATAAACATACAATTAGCAGAATAAAATGGTGACATTTTGATGATCTCTTTTCCCAGCTCACCCCATGGACTATCAGTGCCATCCTGATTACAGGAAGCAGAGTCATTAGTGCCTTTGAGTCTAGCAGGACTATAAAACCAATTGTAAAAACTCATTTTTAAGATTCTGTTTCTTAAGAGCCACCCCACTTCTGGTACCAAGCTGTATCAGCTAGGGTTCTCTAGGGAAACAGAAGCAGCAGGAGATATCTATAAATATAATTTTTTTTTTGCATGGGCAGTCACCAGGAATCGAATTTGGGTCTCCAGCATGTCAGGTGAGAACTCTGCCTGCTATGCCACCATGGCCCGCCTGTAAACATAAAATTTTTGAAAGTGTCTCATGCAACCATGGGATGTAAGAGTCCAAGATCTGTAGGAAAAGCTGCAAGCTGGCAGCTCCAATAAAGGTCATCAATGAATTCTCAGTAGAGGCAGCTGGTTGAAGCAGAAAAGAGTGATTGTTTACTATGAATCCTCCTTAAAAGCTTTCTGGTGATTAGATTAAGAGTCACTCACTGCAGAAAAACTTCCCTTAGCTGATTGCAAATGCAGTCAGCTGTGTATGCAGCCAATGTGGTCATGATTTAAGTCCATGAAATATCCTCACAACAACAGACAGTCCAGCACTTGCCCAACCAGACAACAGGGCACCACCATCTGGCCAGGTTGACACATGAACCTACCCATCACAACACGTCTCTCATTAATCTTTTTGTTGATTGTAGTTGTGATCAGCCATAGAGTCAATCAATTTAAGGATGATTTAAATCCAATAAATATACTCACTGTAACAATCCGGCCAGTGCTTGTTCGACCAGACGACTGGGAACTATAACCTGGCCAAGTTGACAAATGAAATTAACCAACAGTAGCAGCCAGGAAAGTAAAGCAGTTTTTGGCTATGAAAAGTTGGATGTGTCTATTATAAATATGTAGAATGTGGAAATGGCATTGGAGTTCAGTAATGGGTAGAGGCTTGAAGAATTGTGAGGTACTTGAAAGAAAAGCCTAGATTGCTTTGAAGAGACTGTTAGTAAAAATATGGGCACTAAAGTTACTTCTGATGAAGGCTTAGAAGGAAATGATGATGTGTTATTGGAAATTGGAACAAAGGCTATCTTTGTTATAAAATGGCAGAGAACATGGCAAAATTACATTTTGATGTCAGATAAAAAGTGAAACTTGTAAGCAGAATTTGCATATTTAGTTGAGGAGACTAACAAGCCAAGTGAAGAAGGTGCAGCCTGGCTTCCTTGCAGCTGATAGTAAAATGTGAGAGAAAATTGTTAAATTGAGAACTAAACTCTTAAGCACAAAGAAACAGAAATTGAAGTTTGGAAAACTCTAAGCCTATCCTGATAGTGTGCTCTGAGATTAGGGCCAGAAGAAACTCAATCAGGGACATCACTGAGCTTTTAGGAAATGAGTCTCCAGAGAACAGTGCTCCATGTGAGGATCTGGATGATAAATAAAATTCCATTCCCTGGGTTGTTTAAACAATGGGAATTTATTGGCTCAGTGTTTTGAGTCAAAGGGGAATCCCAAATGAAGACATCATGAAGGTAATGCTTTCTCCCAGAAAAGCTGTAGCATTTTGGGCCTGAGTGCCAGCCATCCTTGATCCTTAGCTTTTTTTTTTTTATCACATTCCAATGCCCATGGCAGCTTCTCCTAACCTCTACTATCCCTTTCAGGTTCAACTGACTTCCAGCTTCTGACTATTCCCTGTGGAGTTCTACCCCCTCTCTGACTTTTCTTAAAAGGCTTTCAGTAATAGCATTAAAATCAATCCTGATTCCATTTGGTTGTATCTTAACTGAAATAACAACATCCAAAAGTCCTACTTACAATTGGTTTACATCCACATGAATGGACTAATCTTAAGAACATGTTTTCCTGGGAGGGTACATAGCTCCAAGACATCACAATCCACCTCTGGACTGACAAAAGACATATTATTTCCACATACAAATTACATTCCTCCCACCACAAAATCTCAATAGCCTCATGTCATTTTAATAACAATGGTAAGTACAATGTCTCATCAAAATCCAATATGGGTCTGCTCTTTCCTGGGCACAATTGCCCTCTATCAGTACACCTATGAAATCTAGAAGGTAAGTTATCTTTTTTGAATATAAAATTGTATGACTGGCATAGAATAGACATTCCTAGGCCGGAAAGGAGATATTTAGTTAGGAGTAGCCAGATAAATAAAATATCTATCAGCTTTTTAAAGTGTCCTACAGTAGCAAACATTGTGGTGAATGTCTTCAGATTTCTGCTTTGAGTGAAACAAGTCTGAATGAACTTTCTCTTGTCAAGTTCCCCAAATTGTGCTAATTCAGCTTAAAATGCAGACAATTCACTTTCTAGGCCCAGATCCAGAACTCATCAATACATTGAAGAAGTCTACATTCATTTTGAACAATGTTATATCAGTTAGGATTAGGTTTAGATGCATTTAATGGTGGTTATAAACAAAGATAGCTCAAATAAGGTGAAAGTTCATTGTGCTTTCAAATAAATTTTCAGAGTTAGAAAGTCCAAAGATGTTATTGTGTCTCTGTTCCACAAAGCCTTTAAAATCCAGGTTCCTTCCAATTTATTGCTGTCTATCTTAGGGTGTGTCACTCTCTATTCTGGTCCAAGATGGTGGACAGAACTCCAGGCATCTTTACTAGGAAGCCAGGTATAGATGATGATGAACAAAATGACAAATGACCTATACCAGCTACTATCTGAAAAAATATTCCAGAAATTGCCACCAACACAAGCTAATATCTCATGGACCAGAAGTTTCTCCCATAGCTACTCTTAACTAAAAAGAATCATGGAAATTATAGACATTTTTGTGGGGAATCATATCTAGCTGTGTCAAAAAAAGGAATGGGTATTGGGAAAAATAGTCTTAGTTCATATGGGCATTAACCATTGTCATATCACCACCTATAACACTGGACGTGCCTTATTTTTCTCCACAGCAGTTATCACCATCAGACATACTTCATATTTTACTCATAATTTATTTTATTGTCATTTGTGCTGACCAAAATTTATACTTTATGAAGGAAGGAGTTTAGTTTGCCTTTGCGAAGGGGTCAAAAACAAAATATAGCCCATGATTGATGCTCAATAAATGCTTAGTGAATATTTGAAAGGAAGATGAAATAAAGTGATGTTTCTATCTCACTGTAATTAAATTAAAAAGTAATCTTACTCAAAAAAAGCAAACACCTTTATTTTTTGACAGAATCTAAGCCAGTGTATATACAATAAAAGAGATCAATGCAGATGGGGAACTTTAGGGGAGGTATGAGTAAAAAGGAGGTTAAAATGAATTTTGATGAATGGGAAGAATTTGGATTGGGGAAGAGAAGAGTCTTTCCTGACAAGGTAGCATCAAAAAATCCATAGAGATGGAAGAGCTGTCTTTGCCAGGAGGATGGGAATTTGAAAGCAGAGGTTTGGAATAAGCCATGTGTTCTAGTTTGCTAGCTTCCAGAATGCAATATACCAGAAATGGAATGGTTTTTAAAAGGGAGAATTTAAACAGATGCTAGCTTACAGTTCTAAGGCTGAGAAAATGTCCCAGTTAAAGCAACTCTATAGAAATGTCCAATCTAAGGCATCCAGGGAAAGATACTTTGATTCAAGAGGCCGATGAAGTTCAGGGTTTCTCTCTCATCTGGAAGGGCACATGGCAAACACAGTGTCATCTGCTAGCTTCTTCTCCTGATTCCTTGTTTCATGAAGCTCCCCAGGAGACATTTTCCTTCTTCATCTCCAAAGGTCGCTGGCTGGTGGATTCTGCTTCTCGTGGCTATGTCGTTCTGCTCTGCTTTCTCTGAATCTTCTTCATTCTCTAAAAGTTTCCTCTTTTATAGAACTCCAGAAACTAATCAAGTCCCACCCAAATGGGTGGAGACAAACCTCCAGCTAATCCTATTTAATAACCACTCTTGATTAAATCACATCTCCAGGGAGATGATCTAATTAGTTTCAAACATTCAATATTGAATAGGGATTAGAAGAAATGACTGCCTTTACAAAATGGGATTAGGATTAAAACATGGCTTTTCTAGGGTATATACATCATTTCAAACCAGCACACCATGTTAGCATCAGGAAAAAAACACTTTATTTAATAGTATTTCACATTTGAAGGGTTTTTCCTAGGTAAAGCCCTTTCATATTGGTTAATCATTTTATTCTCATAATAAATTGAGTTGGGAAGGTGTTATTATTACCAGTTAATAGAGAAAGGCTATTAATACATTTGAAAAATTACTGATTTAAAGTTAAAAAATTGGTTCTTGGCCCAGAGAAATCCCAATCGCAGATCTGTTATCTTTGAATTATGTTCGTTTTTGTCCAATACCAATGCTAAGGTGCAGAGTTATGTCATGTGCAAGGAACCAGAAGTTGAGTTGGGATGTATCATAACTATCAAAATTACTGCTTTTTAGGTGGGTCACAGTGGCTCAGTAGACAGAGTTCTTGCCTGCCATGCCAGAGACCCAGGTTCGATTCACAGTGCCTGCCCATGTGGGGGAAAAAAAAGTTACTTCTTTTCTATTTACTTTTTTTACTTGCAAAGTGAGACAATCATGTTTTATACCTAGCACTGATGATATGTGAAAATAAATAAGATTAGATTTATAAATCATATATTTTATGAATCTTGCCATGAAGGAAATAGGTCAATTGCTTACTTTTAACTTACAGAACTGAACTGAAATCACTTATGCAAACATGAGTAATAATTGTAATTTGATACTTTATAAGGTTTCAAATGCCCTCTTATAAAAGAAACCACATTAATGCTTATTAATTAATAAAAAATGCTTGCTTTTGAGATGCCTTCAATTATTACCTTTCCTTTGGGGAAGTTTTGTGCTTGCATTTTTTCTTTTACTGAATGGCCGATAAAAGGGAAAAACCTAAGTAATTAAGATTTTAGTCATCACATAGGAATAAATCATTATGAAGATATTTTTTGGTAGATTAATATGAAAGTAATTAAAACCAAAGATTTATGATGTGAAGGTGTATGTATGCATGCATCTGGCATAATTTAGAACAGACAGTTCAAATATGAATAGCATTTCTTATTTCTATTTAAATTATTATAGGTGACATTCTTTGATCAAAGTGGTGAAGAATATTTAAATTACTAACAAAATTTAGCTTAACAAATCTTTTATATGTTTAGCAGAAGATATACTAATCACATTACACAGGAACAGCCATTTAAAAACTAGTCCTGAAGCTGTGAAATAGATTTGATTTAAAAATATTACCAGTTCTATCATTATGACTAAGATTAGCTATATAGCTTGATGAAGTTACATTGCTTTTAGCATTACAACAATGTCACAGAGAGGAAACTGTTTGGTAATTATAACTGACTTACTAGAAATAAAGGCATAGAAAAAGGGCAACTTTGAGTAATTATCAGTAATAGGAGGACAAATGGTTTGATCAAAGCAACAGAGAATAATGACTTCATAGTTACAGATGATAGAAAGTGTTAAGTCCTAAATAAATCAGAGGCTTTAATAGTGGAATAAAGTTATAATTTATTTTGGACCAATTGAATGATCATACAGAGACTTGTCTGAACTTAGAGAGTTTTCTTTGGTGCTCTTTACAAGATAAGATCCTCTGGTATGATGTAATAGTCAAATTTGAGCTATAAATTCTTTAGTTTCAGCTCTTTGAGATTTAGGTCTTCCTTATTTCATTTATTGAGGAGTGAACATGTGTTTTCAGCTTTGATAGTGATCAAATCTGTATTTCTTTTTTTTTTTTTTTTTTTTTTTTTTTTTTTTTTTTTTTTTTTTTTTTTTTTTTTTTTTTTTTTTTTTTTTTTTTTTTTTTTTAGTATTTTCCTCTGTTTAAGTGCTGTTTATAATAATTGTGGGTGATATATTAATTCCTCCAGGCTCTCTGAATATATGCAAAGATTATATTCTGAGTTTACTAAGAAGTAATTTCACAAGTGAACAATTAATAGTACTTCTGCCCTTGGCTTTCAGGAAGTTTCTCTAATTCTGTATCAATAAAATGATGTAATTAAATCCTCTGGTTTTCTTGGCAAATATCCGGGTGTTACATCCATCCATTATTTGGACAAAGTTGGAAGTGATTTCCGTTGTTTTGGGAAATTGTTTATTTCAATACATCAGTTCTTTAATTTAGAGGAAACTAAAGTCTTGGAATGCATTATTAGTTCCTAAAAATAAAAAGCATGCTTTCCTTGGGTATACAGATCTGAGCAGCCTATATGTTATGATATGAAGTTGGCTGAGAGGACTGTCAATTCAAATAATAAAATATGTCACATGTATTCTAATCAAGGTGCTCATGTGCAATTTATATTCTTAGCACATGGAAATCAAAATAGAAATGAGAAAAAATATTGTATGGAAAACTGTTGGAGATAAGTCATTTCAAAAGTTATGAGATGCAGCTAAAATAGTGCTTGGGTGGAAATGACAGTTTTAAATGACTATGTAGGACAAGAGGATAGTTTGAAAAGCAATCAATCTAAATTTTGATCTGGAGAAGACAAAAAGTCAGCATAATCCTCTGGATGTTGGGGAAATGGAAAGCAGTTGGTAATTTCAAGCTGATCTTCTAGAACCAGTCCCAAAATCACTCCTTGGGACAACTTCAGTCCCTTGTCCTTCTTGATAGTTTGATTATTTTTAACATCACAAGGTCATTTTGCTGTACTTGCTTTATAGCCCATTCTCCAGAGCTGCCTTTGCCTTTGCTTTTCAGGGCTGCACCTGTGGTGGTGGTGGAAGATGAGGCAGTAGGGTTCGGCACCTTCCTTATGACATGCCATCTTCCCAGCAGGCAGGAAGAAAGAGAGTTCCCCAGACCTCGTTGTCATCAATTTTCCAATCATGCTCTTCCCAAGTCTCTGGCCATCTACCTGAACCATTAGCAACAGTCAAGTGTACAAACACACCTCTGGCTAGTTCTCCTTCAAAACAAAATGAACAACCAGATGCGCCGCTCAAATTTCTGCCCACTGGGGAGATTTCCCCTCACCACTGTCCTTCAGAGACATCCCAGAAAGGGACTGTAGTGCTTCCCCTGTCCATTTTCTGGTTGTGCCTGCATATCATATAGAACTATCTGTGAGCCGGACCCAGGTTTTCTCTTCTTAAGTCAACTGATTATAAGGAACTCCTCAAGAGGCCATAGCTCTGGGCTGGGAAAGAAACGATAATGTGGCAGGAGTGGAGGGTATGGGCATTTGTGCCACTTCCTCGTGTAACTTACTTGTGCCTTTAGGACCTGCTCTAACTCTATCTTCTATATACCATTTTCTAATGGAATGCTGCTGCACATGCCCAACTTTATGACCTGGTGGGTCAGACAACATCAAAGTCATGATAGTAACTCAGGTCTCATGGTAACTTGGTGGCCCAAGATTAAGGTACTAAGGCCCAGTAGCAGGCCAAAAGCTGTTTCTCAAAAGGTGAGTAGTTACCTGCAGAGGATGGTAAGGGTTTATGCTAAACTCCTAAGAGCCTGCATTTTTGTTTTCCTATAGGGGCCTGCCAAAGTCTTCAGGAAGCATCTCAATTTGCCACTGACACTTCCAGCATCATTGGATCTGCTGGATCATAAGGCCCAAGTGGCAGAATAGCTTGCATAGCAGCCTGGACCTGTTGCAGAGCCTCCTCTTGTTCTGGTCCCCACTAAAAACTAGCAGCTTTTCTGTTCACTTGGTAAATAAGCCAGGGTGGCAAACCCCAAAATGGAATATGTTGTCTCTAAAATCCAAAGAGACCAACTAGAAATTGTGCCTCTATTTTTTGGTCATAGGAGAGGTCAGATACAATAGCTTATCTTTCACCATAGAAGGGATATCTCAACATGCCCTACATCACTGAACACCTAGAAATTTCACTAATGTGGAAGACTCCTGTTTTTTTTTTTGTTGTATTTCTCTCCCATTGACATAAAATGCCTTACCAATAAATCTAGAGTAATTGCTACTTCTTGCTCATTATGTCCAATCAACATGATATTATCAGTATAATGGCCCAGTGTGATGTCTTGTGGGAGGGAGAAACTATCAAATTCCCAGTAGGAAATATTATGACATAGGACTGGAGAATTGATATGCCCTGAAGTAGGACAGTGAAGGTATACTGCTGGCCTTGCAAGATAAAAGCAAACTCTTTCTAGTGGTCCTTACTAACAGCTATTAATAAAATATTATTATTAATAAAATACGCATTTGCTAGATCAGTAGTTGCATGCCAGGTACCAAGGGCTGTGTTGATTTTCTCAAGCAATGATACTCTATCTGGAGTAGCAGCTGCAATTGGAGTGACCACCTGGTTTAGCTTATGGTAATCCACTGTCATCCTCCAAGATCCATTTGTTTTCTGCACAAGCCAAATAGGAGAGTTGAATAGGGATGTGTTGGGAATCATTACCCCTTCATCCTTCAAGTCTTTAAGACTGGCACTAATCTCTGCATTCCCTCCAGGAGTCCAGTAATTGCTTCAGTTTTATGATTTTTCTAGGTAGGGGAAGTTCTAGTGGCTTCCACTTGGCCTTTCCCACTATAATAGCCCTCACTCCACAAGTCAGGGAACCAATGTAGGGATTCTGCCAGTTGCTGAGTATGTTTATTTCAATTATGCATTCCAGAACTGGAGAAATAACCACAGAATGGGTCTGGGAACACACTGGACCCACTGTGAGAAAGACCTGAGCTAAAATTCCATCAATCACCTGATCTCCATAAATCCCTACTCTGACTGGTGGACCAGAGTGATGTTTTGGTCTTCTGGAATTATTCTCCCTAGCCAGTGGCTAGTAACCCATGAAATATCTGAACATTTCCTTTTCCCCACTGCACAGTTACCTGGTGAAAGTCCATTTGTCTCCTTGGAGAAGGCTGGGAGGAAGACTAACTGTAAATTTTTGGCAGTGTAGCATGGTCCTTCCTCAGGGGTACCTAGCTTTCCCTTCATTCAAGGGGTTCTGGGTCTGTAAACTGCCTCAAGTGTGGGAATTGATTAAGGGCCCATGACTTTCTGTTTTTGTAATTCAAGTTAGACTTTTATTCAATTGACCTAGAGCACTTCCACTTAAACAACTCAAAGAAAAATTTAGTAGACTACCCATCTATTTTACTTCTATGTATATGATCTAGGAAAGCCATAAGTCTCTGCATGTCAGGTTATTTTGACTGCTGCTTTCTGCTGTCCATTATGGTAGCCACACCCATCTTGTTTATGGCAATTAACTGCTGCCACATGGCTTCTACACCTCAGGATACAATGCCTCCCATTGTATTTAAGGATTCCAGCTCAGTGACAGCCGTTCCCACTATAATATCTGACCAATGGAGAAGGTTGACTACAGAGCTCTTCAACAATAGTGGAGCTAGTCTCACAAATGTATCCCTTAAGTTTCTGTTAGAAGGTGTGTTCTCTGGACATTTCTGGAGCGTGGGAGCAGGTTCTCCATGCTAACTTTCTAATCTCTCCAAGCCTCTCCACTCCCTCATCTGAATTATACCAGGACAATCTGGCATTTTGACCTAAGATAATGTCATCCACCTTTTGATCCATGTTTCAACCAGTCACCTGAAAAAACTGTCAGTGCCCTTTCTAATCCCTCAAGCTACAACATTTAATGCAGAATCTCTGCTTAGTGTATCCATGTCAACAAATTCAGCCTGGTCCAATTTTGTATTGCTTACACCATTATCCCACACCTTTGATATCTATTCCAAAACATATTCTCCTGATTACTATCTATATAAATTGGAAAATTCATGCAGTTCTTTTGGAGTATAGCATACCTCCTCTTAAGTCCCTCCTTGAACTTCACCTTTTGGGGCCTATTGGCACTTTAGTCTAGTTATAGTTCTTGAAGAAAAGAGCTGTGGTGGAGATCGGTCATGAAAAGAATTAGAAGTGTCTTTGAAGCCAATTGTCTCAGGGAATTCCTTTGGAGTTTCATCTGGTGAAACAGTATTAATCTATCCAGAAAGAGGAGTAGGGCTTCTTCCCTGTGTGTGTGTGTGTGTTTGAGGTGTGTGTGGTTATAGATTTAGAAGCACTGAATGTTTAATCTTTTGAAGTGAAAGTTGGGTGGCAGATTTCCCAGGGTGGACTGTAGGCTTGGAAGATGTTTCATCAAGGCAGTCTGGAGGTTCACAAGCTGTTTCCTCAGGGCATGCTGCAGCTATTTCCTCAGGACAGACCATTACAGGTCTTTCTATCAAAGACTCAGCAGAATACAGGGATTTCATGTCCTCACTGTCATCATTGTCAAACCATCTGTCCCATCCCAAGTTTCAGGATCCAATTCTTTTCCAATCAAAGCCCTTCCTTTAACAACAGACACCCTGCAAGATTGGCAATTTAGTTTACAGTATAAATCTGCTACCCACACAATGAGACTCTATTCTGGTCTTCAGAGATCTCAAGTCTGCAACAACAGGATATAAGATTTTCTTTCAGGGCACACATAGAAACTTTAATATGCTTCAGATTGCATTTGAGTTGCAAATTTGAAGCCTACATCTCATCCCTTTCTCTTATAACTGCATCCAGCATCTCTCAGAACAGTCAACATCATTATACCACATAACTCCACAAAATTTTGTTAAGGTGTCAAAAATACTCACCCTAAGCCTTGCCTCATTTACGAGAGTGATTAAGAGAATTAAATTGTTATATTTTGTGTTTCTGTATTGCCAACTCACACCAGAGATGGTCAATGCCATCTTGATTGTTGGAAATAGAGTCATTAATGCCTTTGAATCTAATCAGAGTAGAAAACCAATTATAAAAATCAATTTTGAGGATTTTGCTTCTCAAGAATTCTGTTACCAATTCTGGTGCCAAGGTGTATTAGTCAGAGTTCTCTGGAGAAACAGAACCAACTGGAGATATCTGTAATATGAGATTTTAAAAAAGTGCCTCACATAACTGAGGGAATACCTGAGTCCAGATTTTGTAGGGCAGGCTGCAGTTGGCAACTCTGATGAAGGTCATCAATGTAGTCTCTGGAGAGGATGGCTGAAGAAGTGAAAGTTCTCTCTCCCTTAAAAATTTTCAACTGATTGGATTAAATCCATCTGTATAAAAATATGACCCGGTTGTATTCCAGGTATGTGTGATTAGTTTAACATCCTGAAAAATAGGAATCACATTTTAACAAAATAATGGAAAATGAATAGCTATTCTCAATAGATACATAAAGGCATTTGATAAGATTTAACATATAATTATGATAAAAATTCTATATAGTCTAAGAATAGAAGGGAATTTTAAAAATATGCTAGAAGATATAACAAAAACCCTACAGCTGATATCATACATAGTATATTGTTTGAAATATATGTTTCAACAGTGAAATGTTGATTACTTTCTCCTTGAGTTTGAGATGCACATAAGGATGCCCTCTATCACAGTTCTATTCAACACTGTAATGGATGTCCTGGCTAGTTCCATAAGGCACACACAGAAAAGAAAACTTTCAAAAGCTTGGAAATCAAAAAAAGAAAAAAATGTATTATTTTATATGACATAATTGTATAGGCAGAATAATTTGAAACAATTTGCTAGTAGACTATTAGAATTAATAAATGAAATAAGAAAAGTGTGCTGTTAGTTCATGTGCTGATTTCGCCAAGCTATTGTGTCCAATTATCTGGTCAAGCAAAAAGACTGACCTGATTATTATAGTGAGCATATTTCACGAATTTATATCATCAGTACGATGACTGCATCTATGGCTGATTACATCTACATTCAACTGAGGAGATTGTCTTCAAGAATGAGATTAGTCTCATCCAATCAGTTGAAGGTCTTAAAATGAGACAAGATGATTCCAGTAGTCAGAAAGAAAAACCTACATCTGTACTTCTGTCAGCCAGCTTTTCCTAACAAATTCAATGAAAACTTTCATTGGAGTTCCCAGATTTTGGTCTGTCCTGTGGAATTTGGACTTAACCATTCCCACAGTCATGTGAGACAATTCCTGTAAAAAATTTTAGAATATTTACATTGCTTATGTCTGTGTATATGTATTTCCAGTTATCTCTGTTTCCATAGAAAACCCTGACTAAAATACAAGGTCACTGAGTACAAAAGCATCTTTGAAAGAAAAACAAACAATGGTTTTTCCATCTAATAAGAAAAATGGAATGGAAAAATACCCCTTAAAATAGCATCAAAGTTTTCACATATATTATTGGTGGGGGTATAGTTAATAATCACTTCAGAACACTGGCAGTATCTACTAAAGTTAAACACACTCTTGCCCCATGACCTAGAAAGTCCACACCCAGCTAGCTGCTGGAATGCAATATACCAGAAACAGAACGGTTTTTAAAAAGGAGAATTTAATAAGTTGCTAGTTTACCATTCTAAGGCCAAGAAAATGTTCCAATTACAATAAGTCTATCGAAATGTCCAATCAAGGGCATCCAGGGAAAGATACCTTGGTTCAAGAAGGCTGATGAAGTTCAGGGTCTCTCTCAAGTGAGAAGGAACATGGTGAACACAGTCAGGGTTTCTCTCTCAGCTGGAAGTGCACATGGTGAGCAAGGTATCATCTGCTAGCTTTTTCTCCTGGCTTCCAGTTTCATGAAGCTCCCCGGGAGTCATTTTCCTTCTTCATCTCCAAGGTCACTAGCTTGTGGACTCTCTCTTCTCATGGCTATGTCATTCTTCTCTGCTCTCTCTGAATTACTCTCATTCTCCAAAATGTTTCCTCTTTTACAGGACTTCAGAAACTAATCAAGACCCACCCAAATGGGTGGAGACATCGCGTCACTTAATCCAGTTTAACAACCACTCTTAATTAAATCACATCTCTAAGGAGATGATCTAATTACAGTTTCAAACATACAGTATTGAACAGGGATTAGAAGAAATGGCTGCCTTTACAAAATGGGATTAGGATTATAAAATGGCTTTTCTAGGGTACATACATCATTTCAAACCAGCAAAGCAACCTCATACGTAACTAAAAAAAAAAGTAGAAACAGTACGACAGATCCTCAACTATAGAATAACCAGAATACTATTCTGCAAACAAAAATAAACAAAAAAATTATGGCCACATTCAATAACATAGATGAATTTCATAGACATATGATGTATAAGATGAAGTTAGAGAAAAAAGAGTACATGCTATTTTTCATTCATTTGAAAGTAAACAAATGACAAAACTAATCTCTGGTGGAGGCAAATATTGATTCCCTCTGAGGGTGCTTGCTATTGCCTTGGAGTAAGAGAAGCTTCTCAGCATTGGAAGTGTTCTGTATGTTGATATGCATGATGATTACACAATAGATGTATAACAATTTATTCACTATGTACACTTATAATTTATGCAATTTATTGTATATGTTATACTGAATAAATACACTTTAAAAGTAAAATCCACAATAAATATTACAATAAAAGTGTATGTGTTGAATGACCTATCAATATCAACATTAAATAATATAACACAATTTTTTAGAAATACCACAATAAATTGTTCAAACTCAATTTTTAATTGCAAACTCTTATGTAGCACTGTAAAGTTTGTGATAATTATAGGTACATTTTCATTGAAACTGTGTCAAGGGGTACACAGTGTTCCAAATATTTTCAGCTAGTAAATATGAGATAAAATGACAAATTCTCACCAATAGAATAAAGTAAGGATTAGAAACAAGAAGTGAAAGGATTTTCACAATTATTAGTTAATAGGTAAATGTAGAGAACACAATTTAACTAAAAAGTCCTCAGCGTTCTTAAGAACTTGGTAAAGTAGTAAAGTAAAAATAACTGTCTTCCTTGTAGGTTAAATATTATATACATAGATAGCCTTTGTAAATAAATATATTCTTATATATTTGTGATGATTGTGAAATCATAAAATGCATAAACATAAATAAAAATTTTGAAATAACACAAAAATAATATGAACTAGTAATATACTAGATTATGGAAAGAGCATCATAAAAAAGTTTGGGAGGGTGTGTCATCAACATGACAATGTAAGTCATCCCCTGGTAAATTATATCTCAGAATCAACTAATAGACTATGGATTCTATTTGCTTGGGAATTCTGGAGGACAATAGATATCAGAGAACTCCACAAATGCTGAATTGAAGAAAAAGAAGAACTCCAAAACCAGGTAGCCTATTTGCATCCTAGACTCATGAAGCAGAACACCTCCTCCTCCCTCAATTCTATCCATAGAGGCAGCAAAGCCCAGGTCCCTCCTGCCTAGATTCAGATCATAGGGGCACTCCAGCTGCAAGTTAGAACCCCATGAATATCCAGGCACTGGGGTCAAAGTCCACAGAGATCCAGGGTATAGATGGTGTAATACAAACCCCAGGGTAGCCGTAGACCCAAAGACACAAATAGATTGAATGTGAAGAGATGGAAAAGGTTATCCCATGCAAATAGTAACAAAAAAAGAGCTGGGTTAGCTATTCTAAAAATGGGCAAAAAAATTGAACAGTAGTGAATAATACCTAAATCATTTTCTGGGCCAACATAACCCTAATAACAAAGCCAGATAAAGATATTATAAGAAAATTCCTGGCTAATTTCTCTTATGAATATAGATGCAAATATCCTCCACAGAATGCTAGCAAATTGAATCCAACAGCACATTAACATAATTATGCATCATGAGCCAGTAGAATTTATCCCTGGTATACAAGGGTGATTCAAAATAAGAGTCAATTAGTATAATACACCATAGTAACAAAATGAAGGGATAAAAAATGGTCATCTCAATTGACACAGGAAAAGCTTTTGGCTAAATCCAACATCCTTTCCTGATAAAAACACTGAAAAATAAAATAGAAGGAAGGTGGGCCACAGTGACTCAGCAGGCAGAGATCTCTCTTGTCATGCTGGACCTGGGTTCATTTCCCAGTGCCTGCCCATGTAATAAATAAATAAAATAAAATAGAAGGAAACTTCCTCAACATGATAAAGGACATATATGAAAAACCCACAGTTATCTTCATACTCAATGGTGAAGGACTGAAGCTATCTAAATTCTGGAAAAAGACAAGAATGCACACTATCACTGTTATTAGACATTATACTGGAAATTCTAGCCAGGGAAATTAGTCAGGAAAAATAAATAAAATGCATCCAAATTGGAAATGAAGAAATAAAACTTTCACTATTTGCAGACAACATGATCTTGTATATAGGTAGTCCTGAAAAATCAACCACAGAACTATTAAATGAATTCAGCAAAGTGGTGGGGTACAAGATCAACACATAAAGCTCAGTAGTGCTTCCATGCATTAGTAATGAAAAATCCAAGGAAGAAAGCTAGCAAAACAATCCATTTTCAATAGCAACTAGAAGAATCAAATATCTAGTAATAAATTTAACCCAGGATATGAAGAACTTAAGCATAGAAAACTAAAAAACTTTGCTAAAAGAAATCAAAGATGATTAGATAAGAAGGAGGATATTTCATTCTTATGGATTGGAAGACTAAATGCTGTTAAGATATCAGTTCTACTAAGAATGATTTACAGATTCAATGGAATTCCTTTTGACCAGGAGCCTAATTTGCAGAAATGGAAAACTAATTATCAAAGTTATTTGGAAGGGCCATGGTTAGCCAAAACCATCTTGAAAAAGAATAATGGAGTTGGAGAACTCACAATTCCTGACTTTAAGTTTATTACAAAACTGTAGTGCTCAAAACAGTATGGTCCAGAGTCAACTGGGGGGACTTCTGGGGAAGATGGCAGAGTAGAGGGCTCTGGGACTCAGTCCTTCCACAAAAACAACTATCAAACAGACAGGAACTAGCCAAAACAACTATTTTGAAACTCCAGAGGCCAAAACAATGAATAGCATCTATGGGGGAGCAGGTAGAAGAAGATGATAAATTATGTTAAAGAACTCTAAATTTCTCTCTTTGTGTGGCGCCGACCAGCATCCATTCCCCACTCTAGTAGTAGGAGTTTGTGGGGTCCAGTCCTGGGCTTGCTGCTGGTGACAGCAAGGGACATAAAAGTCCTCCAAGACAAGAGGTGGGCACACATGATCACAAGAATAATGGCTTTTGATTAACAAATTCAGATCACTGGGCCCAGTTATGAGGGCAGCTATTGTTTCAACCTGTATGGACAAAGTTGACAGCAGCCATTGTTCCACCCCATCCTGGATGGAAGCAGATGTGAATTAAAGATGCAAGTCATTCTCTAGGCATGTGGGAAAGTTATGTGAAGGGCTGCATTTTCTGGGCAGGCCAGGAAAGCTCAACTTTGGGAATCCAGGGGAAAAAATCTTTGGTGACCATCTTAACCCCCTCCAGGGCATGTTGGAGCTGATCTACACCTCCTTCATGGGTCCCTGGCCATGTGTTCACTGGGAAAGACTGAATTAGGAAAGTTTCAACCTTCATCTCAGATTTTTCACTCAAGGCAATTGTGGGACAGTGAAAGGAGTGTAAAAAACCATAGAGTTGGATAGTTCGGGGCACAGGCCTGTCAGCTTCAGAAATCTGGGAGAAGGAGGTTCATCCCCTGGGAAACAGAAGGGTCAACCAAACTCCTGAAACAGGGGAACTCCAAAAGAGCTAATAATCAAAAGCCCAGGACAAGAGAAGTCTAGTATGACAGGGAATGCCCAGCACAATGCATTTGCCTTGGCACATCTTCATGATAGGAGGGCTGAAGCTCAAGAAAATTTATGTCTTATCATCAGCTGGATACAAAACCAAGAAACAGACCTCATAGGGAGTAAGTCAAGAGCTAACATTTCTGGGGGCAGGTGCATGGTCCAGGAATCAAACCTGGGTCTCACGCATGAAAGGCAAGCATCCTACCACTGAACCACCCATGCACGCATTATTTAAAAATATTAAAATGTACAGTGTGCAATAAAAGAGTACAAAACAAACAAAGAAAGAGGAAATATAGTTGGTCCACAGGAAAAGGATAAAAATTCAGAAAAGACCAATGAAGACAATAATGTTGACATACCAAACAAAGCCTTTAAAAAGTGATCTTAAAAATGCTTAAGGAAATGAATGAAAGTACAGATAAAGAACTATAGGATATCAGGAAAACAATGAATGCACAATATGAGAGTCTAAGTAAAGAAATGCAGATTTTTTTTTTTTTTTAGAAATAGAGATTTTTAAAAAGGAACCAGACAGAATTACTGGAGTTGAATAAAAAAATAACTGAAATGAAAAATGCCCAGGAAGGTATCAAGAGCAGATCGGAGTTGACAGAAGAAAGAATCAATGAATTTGAATACAAGACACTTGAAATGAGTCAGGCTGAGGAAAAGAAATAAAAATAAAAATTAAAAATAATGATAGGCTAAGGTAGCTATGGAACATCATTAAATGTGCAAATATATGCATTATGGGAGTCCCAGAAGAGAAACAAAACCTACATCATCATCTCAATTGATGCAAAAGAGGCGTTTGGCAAAACCCAGCACTCCTTCTTGATAAAAACACTTAGAACACTATGAGTAGAAGGAAACTTTCTCAGCATGATAAAAGGTGTGCTAGCTTGAAAGGATTTATGTACCCTAGAAAAGCCATGTTTTAATTCTAATCAATCTTGTGGGAGCAACAGATTCTTCTAATCCCCATTCAGTACTATAGACTGGAAACTTGATTAGGCTATCTCCATGGAGATGTGACTCAATCAATTGTGGATATTAAACTTGATTAGATGGAGATGTGTCTCCACCCATTCTACGCATTCTACATGGGTCATAATTTAGTTTATTGGAATCCTATAAAAGAGGAGACATTTTGGAGCATTCCTTTTGTGAATGAAGAGAGAGCAGCAGAACCACATCAGAATCAGGAGAAAACCACAGAGTCCACCAGTCAGAGAACTTTGGAGAGGAAGAAGGAAAATACCCCCAGGGGAGTTTCACGAAACAAGAAGACAGAAGAGAAAACTAGCAGAGTTCACCATGTGTCCTTCCAGCTGAAAGAGAAACCCTGAATGTCATCAGCCTTCTTGAACCAAGGTATCTTTCTCTGGATGCCTCAGATTGGACATTTCTATAGACTTTCTTTAATTGGCTTTAGAACTGTAAACTGACAACTTATTAAATTTCCCTCTTTAGAAGCCATTCCATTTCTGGTATATTGCATTTCAGCAGCTTGCCAACTAGAACAAATGGCATATATGAAAAACCCTAACATCCTACTTTATGATAAAAGACTTCAAGCTTTCCCTCTAAGAAGTTCACTATCATTATTGCTTAACTATTACTTCTGCCCCTTTCTCTCTTTTTTCCCTTACTAGAATAAAAGTTAAAAGAAATAGCATAGGACTGTGGAAAACAATGAACCCTGAAGTAAATGGTGGACTAAAGTTAATAGTACTATTATAAAAAATATTCTTTCATGAATTATAACAAATGTAACAAACTGATGGAAGTTGTAAATAGTAGGGTAATAAATGAGAGCTCTCTATTTTATAAATTTTATGCATGATATTTCTTTAAACCTACAACTTCTTTAAAAATAATTTCAAAAAGATTATAATAGGAATACCCTATATTTTTCTGCAAGATATTAAAAAATGGATTGATTTTGATGGAAATATCTATTATATTCCTGTATATAAATAGTTAAGATATTCTTTAAGTTTTTTTGAGATTTCATTTTTCTGATCATGACTAAGTAGAAAATTTTTAAATCTTATAAAAATAAAAATTCATAATGTCCAAGCCTTATTTTGGAGTGTTTATACCTTGCTTTTTTCTTCTTTATGACTATATGTGCTTGCACATATTTTTATTTCCCCATATTAGGTCATAATGTTCTATAAAATATAACTTTATACTCTGCTACTTTCACATACTATTGTGAACAATTTCCCATTTCATTAAAATGACAGAAGACATTTTAATGGAACATAAAATTCATTTAATAGTCATTGATAATTCTTTTAATCTTTTTTCAATTTGAACATGTTGAGAAATATCTCTAGAAATAGAAGCATGGTGAAAAAGAAAGATATATGCATTTTCCCATATTTGCTTCTTTATATTTAATCTAATCTCAATCAAAATCCTAGTGGCTCAAGAGGTATGTGCTGGTTTGAAAGGATTATGTGCCCTAGAAAAGCCATACTTTAATCCTGATCCAATCTTGTGGGAGCAACTCTTTCTTTAAATCCTATTAAAAAATGTAGGTTGGAATCTTTGGGTTTGATTATGTTCATGGAGATGTGACACACCCTATTGTGGATATTAACCTTTTGATTAGGTGGAGAAGTGACTTTGCCCAATCCAGGTGGGTCTTGATTAGTTTACTGGTATCCTTTAAAAAAGGAAACATTTTGGAGGTACCGCAACACAGAAGAGCCATGACAACAAGAGCCCATGCAGCCAGAGACCTTTGGAAATGAAGAAGGAACATGGCCCCAGGGAAGAGTCATGAAAGAAGAAACCTGGAAAGAGAGCTAGCAGATGTTGCCATGTGCTTTTCCTGTTGAGAGAGAAACCCTGAGCTTTACTGGACTTTCTTGAGTGAGGGTAACCTCTTGTTGCTGCTTTACTTTGGGCATTTTTATAGACTTGCTTTAATTGGGACATTTTCATTGCCTTAGAACTGTAAACTTGCAACTTATTAAATTCCCCTTTTTAAAAGTTGTTCTGTTTCTGGTATTTTGCATTCTACCAGCTAGTAAACTAGAAGAAAATATTAGATAGTGTTTTTAATCTTATCTTAAAAATGAAGGGAAATTTAGGAAACACTGAAAATGAAAGAATAATGGGAAAGGACTTGTACTATCAGTTTTGTAAAAGGGTATTTTATTTTAACTTGCCTATTATAGATGCAAGAATAGAAAACCTTGACTAAAACAAAGGAAAATATGTTTTTGAATGTGTTCCTGTTGTCTGCACCTCCAAATGTCAATCTAACCATCATCAACTTCTTGATAGAGTAAATGTGGTCATCAGTAGGCAGGAGAGCCTAAGACCAAAGGTAAGACTAGGACTCTTCCAGCTTAGATCAGGAGAGGTGGAGGACTGTATTTCCCCACTCTGGGCCAGACCATTGCTTAAGAACCAGGGGCAGAGATATTTGGGTAAAGATCAGGTTGTGGTGAGTCCTAGAGATAGTTTGTTCTGTGGAGTTTTGATATAACCCAAGAAGAAGGGAGAACACAGCAGCCTGTGAAACTATCACTATAAAAATGTAAGTGGCAACCTAGCTCCAAGGAAATTTGGGGCATTTGCACTTGTAGGCTGAGTCCTTTCATCAGAGAGGACATGGGAGCAGAGAGGTTCTGCATCCTGGATAAGAGACAGATATCTTATCCACTGGTATATTACTGGTTTACAGGAAGGAAGGATAAATGCAGCTCACCTAGAAGTGGCAGTACCTACAAATTGGAACTACTGGATGAGACAGAAAACAATTTGAACAGAACTATAATATGGCAGACCTTAAGAATATTCAGTTTGCACAAAAATACCTCTTGGAGGAAAAATCCATTGTATTTGAATTAAGAAATAAGAGTTGAATTAAAGTGAAGAATATCTATCATTGAATTATGGCCTGAGTAATCATACAGAAGATATAAATAAGTGCAGAATGCAAGTATCAAATGAGATGGAAATCATGAAGGAAATGGAATAAAAATACCATATACAAAGGGAAAAGGAACAGGTAGCTAGGAGGCAAAATAATGCACCTGAAGAAAAAATATAGAGCACAACCGTACCAGTTCAGGGCTCTCAAGAAAGGAGAAGATAAAGAATACAGAACATAGTATTGTGGAATAAATCTTGTAGCAGGTATGGTTTGATCTAAATGAATAGTGACAGAGTGAACAGAAATATATAAAAGAAAATTTTTAAAATAAGAGACCTATTACAAGGGCAGAATCTAATAATGGTCAAGAACTACAAAATTAGGTGATGTCAGCCAAAGTTAGAAGTGGCAGAGACAAGGACTTAAAGTTCTCATAAAATTATTTTAATGCCATATAGTTAGTGAATAAAGAAGAACAAATATTTTAATGAATTTATTTATTGGTGGAGGAGAAAGCAGTATGAGAACTGACAACTTTGGAGAGTAAACATGATTGATATGTACCTTTGATATAATTGCGGAGAAATAAAGTAATTGTGAATATGAAGAATAATAAAATAATTGCTAGTTGAATGAAAAAGCAAGTGGAAAATTTCAATTAACAAGGGAAAATTAAGAAAAAATTAAATGATCCGAAACAAGAAGGTAAAAGAATTTTAAAGTCTAAAATAAATGCTATGCATATTGAATCACAATAAATCTGAACAATTTCAGAATCTTCAAAGAATAATGTATTTTCTTTCACTATTTCAAGCAAATAACTTAACACGACAACAGAAACTACACACACAACTTAAAAACAAAACTTGGCATAATCTAGTGGTCCTGAGTTTTAATATTTCTGACATATGAATTCAAGAAATAAAATGTGATTCAGCTTTTGAAAATGAAATTAAATTCCTTCCCTGTAATTATACTTATAATTCACAAATTTTAACTGAAGCCAACGTAAGCCCAGAGAAAAAAATGTATTAAACTCAAGAAACTGCCCCGATAAAGTCATTTCTTTAACATCTCCTTATTCTTTAAAAACACAGGTGTAACTTGAGGCACTACCATTTTTACCCTGCTGGATGCAACAGCAGTAATTCTAAGTGTTCTCATAGCTGGCAGATAAATACAGAATCACAGGTTACACGTATGTAGCAATACATTTTCCTATGAGTTAAAACCACACTGATAGTTCCCTCTACTTTTTCTTTAAAGATCAGGCATGCTCTACAATTCAGCAAATGAAGATTTCTATCCCTATTATTACAAAGATGCTCAGTTAAGAAATATATTTGTGTATTTGAAAAGACAAAAGACAGCAATACTCGAAATGTGTTTTTATGGTCAACCATTTGGAAGACTTTAGTTCTTGGATAACTTAAACATAAAAAGGAGATGAATTGGATTTTATTAAAATTGTTTACAACAATAAAAAAGTAAATATTAAGGTCTCTTTTACTCCATCATAGCATATGCAGCAAAGAGAAATGTTTTAAATAAGAGCCAACACTTCTATTCACAAAGTTTTCTAAAATATTCGGCAGATTTAAAAAAAATCCTATTTCACATACCAACAACAGCTCTCGTGATCAAAGATCTTGATCCAAACCAAGAGAGAAATATAAACAAATATCCATTTACTAAAGGGAAGCACTAATAGAATGAAGAAAAAAAAATACCTAATCACCTCAATTGACACAGAAAAATTATTTGAAAAATTTCAGTAGCCCTTTTTATATAATAACACTTCCTCCACAATTCAAGGGCATACATGAAAAGTAAAAAGCTAATATCATTTTCAGTGGAGAAAGACTGAAAGCTTTCCCTGTAACATCAGAAACAAGACAAAGATCTCTACTGCCACCACTGCTATTCAATACTGTCCTGGAAATTTCAGCCAGAACAATTAGGGAAGAACAATAAATAAAAGGCACCCAAATTTGAAAGGAAACAGTCACGCTTTCCCTATTTGCATATGACATAATCCTATACATAGGAAATCCTGCAAAATCTACAGTACTACAAGAACTAATAAAAATTACAATAAAGTGGTTGAATACATCAACATGCAAAATCAGTGGTGTTTCTACACACTTGTAATGAACAATCTGAAAAGAAAATAGGAAAAATTTCCATTCACAATATAACAACTAAAAGAATAAAATACTTACAATAAATTTAATCTAGGCTGTAAAGGATTTATAGAAAATTTAAAACACTGCTGAAAGAAATTAAATAACTAAATAAATGGAAGGACATTTTGTGTTCATCTATTGGAAAACTAAATGTTGTTAAGATGTAAATGTACACAAAGAAATTTACAGATTCAATACAATGCAATCATAATTTAACTAGACTTCTTTGCTGAAGTGCGAAATCCAACATCGAATTTATATGGAAGGGTAAGGAGAACCAAAATAGCCAAAGCTATCTTAAAAGAGAACAAGTTAGAGCACATACACACATACCAATTTTTAAACTTATAACAAAAAAAAGTAATGAAAACATGATACCAGCACAAGGATAGACAATGGAATTAAATTGAGAATTCAGAAATAAACCCTCATGTCATTTTTGACATGAGTTCCAGGTCTACTCAATGAGAATAGAATAGTCTCTAATGGTGCTTGTAAACTAGACAACCACATGCAAAAGAATGAAAATAGACCCCTACCTCACAATATGTACAAAATTAACTCAAAATAGATCAAAGATATAATTATAGGTGTGAGAGGCAAGATGGCATTTAGCAAGGTATGGAATTTAGTTCATCCTCCAGAACAGCTACTAAATAGCCAGGAACAGTACAGAACAACTGCTGGGGCTATGTCAGTGACTGGACACACAGTGTACACCAGTCTGGACAAGCTAGACCTCACACAGAACTGTAAGTCCCCTAAGCAGTGGAGGCTGGCACCCCTCCTCCACAGGCATGGCAGGCTGATTCCCTGAGGGGAAAGTAAACAGACTTTATAGCAGCAAGGGTTTAGCTCAACCGAGCTTATGGAATTAATTAGCGATTTCTGACTACTGAAAATAAGCCCCCAGCACAAAGAAACCTAGGAATAAGTGCAAAAGGTATGTTCTACTCTACCAAAGCTGCCAGAATGCAACACACGAGAGATGGATTGGCTTTCAATAAAAGGGGATTTATTTAGTTAAAAATGTATAGTTCTTTAGAGGAAAGGCAGCTAACTTTCAATTGAGGCTCTTTCTCAGATGGGAAGGCACAGGGCGATCTCTGCTAGCCTTCTCTCCAGGCCTCTGGGTCCCAACAACTTTCCCCGGGATGATTCCTTTCTGCATCTCCAAAGGCCTGAGCTGAGCTGTGAATGATGAGATGAGGTATGCTGAGCTGCTTTGGCTGTGCTACGTTGAGCTCTCACATTTAAAGCATCCAGCCAATTAAATCAAACATCACTCATTGCAGCAGGCACGCCTCCTAGAGGACTGAGTTGTAATCAGCAACAGATGAGCTTCACATGCCATTGGCTCATATCCACAGCAATAGAATGAGGCACCTTCCCTTGGCCAAATTGACACCTGAACCTAACTACCAAATGATACAAGGAGATTTTGCCACAGCAGAGGGGAGCAGGGCTGATGGAAAACAAAAACAAAAACAAAAACCTGAGGCTTTTTGAGTCTGACAGCACAAAATATTGCAAAAGGGCTGAACCACAAAAAAAAAAAAAAGAAAGAAAAAAGAGGGCACATAGATCCTGTAGATACATAGAGCCATGTACCAACTTAAGCTCTTGATTGACAAACCTGAGTGGGGGGTCCTGCTCTAAAAAGGATTTTTTTACTTTAATTCTACTACTCAACAGCTCATTAGATAGAAGTGAAAAACTTCTCAGGCTCCAGTACTACTCCAGGCAAGGAAAGAATTAAGCTTGTCTGAGAGACAAAGCAACAAGTCAGATGAGAAGAGCTAAATCCCTAAAGGGTGTATCTTCCCCAAGACAATGGTGCAGCCCAGCTCAAGTGGAATTTCTCCCTCAAGGAATTCAGATTCCAGGGTCTGGAAAACAGAAGCAATTAAACTCATCCTACCATCTCACCTCCATCTCAACCACACCCTGAACAGAGTCTGCTGCAATTAAAGGCACCACATCACTTTACACTGGTGGGAAGCCATGGGCTGAAAGTGCAACACTCTGGGCAGGATAGCAAAAGAACAGAGTCTAGAGGCTTCAAAGGAAAATCTGTCAATCTGCTGGGTCTCACCCTTAGAGACACCTGTAGCAGACTATTCTCTCCTTCAGAAACATGGGCCAGTCCAGTCTGAGATAATCTGATTGGGGTCTATAATATAGGTGGAGACTGTCCTCAAAAAAAAAAAAAAAAAAGCTCCATATAGGCATGGCAAGAAACAGTAACACAGGAACTGAAAAATTCTGATCAGTTAAGCAGAACTTATGCTAGAGGTCTAGAATAAGTTGAGCTGAATGTCAAAGAACAGATAGAGAACAAAGCCATCCAGCAAGAAAATCCTAGATTAAAGGGTGACTACAACCTCCAGAATAAACTAATTAAGGAAATCAAATGCCTACATGCCAGCAAAAAATAATGAGTCATACTAGGAAAATAGAAAATATGGCCTAGTCAAAGGAAGAAACCAACAATTCAAATGAGATACAGGGCTTGAAACAATTAATTCAAATAGACATAGAAAATCTCATCAAAAATCAAATCAATGAGTTGAAGGAGTATACAAAGAAAGCATTAGGAGAACAAAAAGATGAAATAGAAAGTTTGAAAAATCAAATCACAGGACATATAGGAATGAAAGGCACAACAAAAGAGATAAAAAAGCAAAACAAAACAATGGAAACCTACAATATTAGATCTCAAGAGGTAGAAGGTAAGATTAGTGAACTGGAGGATGGGACATCTGAAATCCAACAAGCAAAAGAAAATATAGGGAAAAGAATGGAAAAATACTAGCAGGAACTCAGGGAATTGAATGGCAACATGAAGTGCATGAATATACATGTTGTGGGTCCCAGAAGGAGAAGGGAAGGGAAAAGGAGGAGAAAGACAATAGAGGAAATAATCACTGAAAATTTCCCATCTTTTATGAAAGATATAAAAGAGCCAAGAAGTGCAGCATACCCCAAGCAGAATAGATCCAAGTAGACATACTCCAAGACACTTACTAATCAGATTGTCAGATTGTCAGAGAGAAAGACGGAGTTTGAAATCAGCAAGAGAAAAGCAATCCATTACATAAGGGAAGCCCAATAAGACTATGTGTGGATTTCTCAGCAGAAATCAGGAAGGTGAGAAAGCACTGGTATCAATGTGTTTAAGATTCTACAGTAGAGAAACTGACAACCAAGACTTCTATATCCAGCAAAATTGTCCTTCAAAATGAGGGGGAGATTAAAACATTTTCAAACAAACAATCACTGAGAGAATTCATGACTTAGAGACCAGCTATACAAGAAATGCTAAAGGGAGCACTACAGGTAGAAAGTAAAAGGTAGGAGAAAGTGGTCTGGAGAACAGTGTAGAAAAGAAGACTATCAATAAAGACAAGAAGAGAAAAAAATAGATACGACATATAAAATCCAAAAGGCAAAAGAGTAGATGAAAGTACTGCCTTTATAATAATAACAGTAAATGTTAGTGGATTAAACTCCCAATCAAAAGACATAATCTGGTAGAATGGATTAAAAAATAGGACCCATTTGTATGCTGTCTACAACATTGACCCAAGGACAAAAATAAGTGGAAAGTGAAAGGCTGGGAAATGATATTTCATGCAAACAACAATCAGAAAAGATCAGGAGTAGCTACACTAATATCCAACAAATTAGACTTCAAATGTAAAACAATTAAAAGAGACAAAGAAGGACACTATGTATTAAAAAAAAGGAACAATTCAATAAGAAGACATAACAACCATAAATATTTATCCACCAAGCCAGAGTACTCCAAAATACATGAGGCAAACACTGACAACACTGAAGGGAGAAATAGACACCCCTACCATAATAGTTGGAGATTTCAATTCCCCACTCTCATCAACATCTAGACAGAGGTCTAGATAGATAGAACATCTAGACAGAAGACCAATAAAGAAACAGATAATTTGATTACTACAATAAATGAACTAGACTTAACAGACATTTACAGAACACTGCATACCACAACAGCAGGATACAGATTTTTCTCAAGTGCTCATGGATCATTCTCAAGGATAGACCATATGCTGGGTCACAAAG